>JAAAWM010011824.1:0-110015 GCA_036873465.1 Thinopyrum obtusiflorum
GCAACAGGCTTAATGGCCATTGAAACCGGTACTGATAAAAATGCAATTGGCAGGGTTAAACATCACAGGGCAGGTGCTGCCAGAGCAGATAATGGCCGAGTTGTCTATAAAAAGGTAGGGAAAATAGCTCAAAGGTGTTAGGCATGTTTACTACAACATGCTTAATACATCGACAGTACAAAACATAGCCATTAATTGCAACTGGTATTGGTAAGATTGAACTGGTGGGTACATACTTGGTAAGTCCTGAGAGGTAGTTGCTGGGGCACTTCATCTTGGCCAGAGCCCGCCCAAAGTCAGCGGCGGCAGAGGCGAGCTGTTCCTCCAGGTCGAAGCGTGGATCAGTGCCACTGACATGTGTACCTATAGGCAACCAGTAAATGGTAGAAGTTAAACTGCAATTGCACAAATGATGTGAAATACTGTAAGACATGGGATGCAGCTAACCTTGACGGCAAACAACAGCATCGGCCGTTATGACCCTGCGTAAGTACATGGACAAGCATGTTAAGTACAACAGGGTTAGCATCCACCAAAAAAGCAAATGGGGCAGCATCTCTAGTATATCTTCATTGCGGAGAGTAGCATGGTAGCAAATGGACAGATTAAAAAATGGATACAACTGTTAATTGCAACGGGCTTAACAACATCCTAAGTCATGTTTTGTAAGTTTGTAGCCATTGAAATACAACTGTTTAAAAATGGATTCAACTGTTAATTGTAACAGGCTTAATAGACATTGAAACCGGTACTGATAAAAATGCAATTGGCATAGGGGGGGGGGGGGGGGGGGGGGGGGGGGGGGGGGGGGGGGGGGGGGGGGGGGGGGGGGGGGGGGGGGGGGGGGGGGGGGGGGGGGGGGGGGGGGGGGGGGGGGGGGGGGGGGGGGGGGGGGGGGGGGGGGGGGGGGGGGGGGGGGGGGGGGGGGGGGGGGGGGGGGGGGGGGGGGGGGGGGGGGGGGGGGGGGGGGGGGGGGGGGGGGGGGGGGGGGGGGGGGGGGGGGGGGGGGGGGGGGGGGGGGGGGGGGGGGGGGGGGGGGGGGGGGGGGGGGGGGGGGGGGGGGGGGGGGGGGGGGGGGGGGGGGGGGGGGGGGGGGGGGGGGGGGGGGGGGGGGGGGGGGGGGGGGGGGGGGGGGGGGGGGGGGGGGGGGGGGGGGGGGGGGGGGGGGGGGGGGGGGGGGGGGGGGGGGGGGGGGGGGGGGGGGGGGGGGGGGGGGGGGGGGGGGGGGGGGGGGGGGGGGGGGGGGGGGGGGGGGGGGGGGGGGGGGGGGGGGGGGGGGGGGGGGGGGGGGGGGGGGGGGGGGGGGGGGGGGGGGGGGGGGGGGGGGGGGGGGGGGGGGGGGGGGGGGGGGGGGGGGGGGGGGGGGGGGGGGGGGGGGGGGGGGGGGGGGGGGGGGGGGGGGGGGGGGGGGGGGGGGGGGGGGGGGGGGGGGGGGGGGGGGGGGGGGGGGGGGGGGGGGGGGGGGGGGGGGGGGGGGGGGGGGGGGGGGGGGGGGGGGGGGGGGGGGGGGGGGGGGGGGGGGGGGGGGGGGGGGGGGGGGGGGGGGGGGGGGGGGGGGGGGGGGGGGGGGGGGGGGGGGGGGGGGGGGGGGGGGGGGGGGGGGGGGGGGGGGGGGGGGGGGGGGGGGGGGGGGGGGGGGGGGGGGGGGGGGGGGGGGGGGGGGGGGGGGGGGGGGGGGGGGGGGGGGGGGGGGGGGGGGGGGGGGGGGGGGGGGGGGGGGGGGGGGGGGGGGGGGGGGGGGGGGGGGGGGGGGGGGGGGGGGGGGGGGGGGGGGGGGGGGGGGGGGGGGGGGGGGGGGGGGGGGGGGGGGGGGGGGGGGGGGGGGGGGGGGGGGGGGGGGGGGGGGGGGGGGGGGGGGGGGGGGGGGGGGGGGGGGGGGGGGGGGGGGGGGGGGGGGGGGGGGGGGGGGGGGGGGGGGGGGGGGGGGGGGGGGGGGGGGGGGGGGGGGGGGGGGGGGGGGGGGGGGGGGGGGGGGGGGGGGGGGGGGGGGGGGGGGGGGGGGGGGGGGGGGGGGGGGGGGGGGGGGGGGGGGGGGGGGGGGGGGGGGGGGGGGGGGGGGGGGGGGGGGGGGGGGGGGGGGGGGGGGGGGGGGGGGGGGGGGGGGGGGGGGGGGGGGGGGGGGGGGGGGGGGGGGGGGGGGGGGGGGGGGGGGGGGGGGGGGGGGGGGGGGGGGGGGGGGGGGGGGGGGGGGGGGGGGGGGGGGGGGGGGGGGGGGGGGGGGGGGGGGGGGGGGGGGGGGGGGGGGGGGGGGGGGGGGGGGGGGGGGGGGGGGGGGGGGGGGGGGGGGGGGGGGGGGGGGGGGGGGGGGGGGGGGGGGGGGGGGGGGGGGGGGGGGGGGGGGGGGGGGGGGGGGGGGGGGGGGGGGGGGGGGGGGGGGGGGGGGGGGGGGGGGGGGGGGGGGGGGGGGGGGGGGGGGGGGGGGGGGGGGGGGGGGGGGGGGGGGGGGGGGGGGGGGGGGGGGGGGGGGGGGGGGGGGGGGGGGGGGGGGGGGGGGGGGGGGGGGGGGGGGGGGGGGGGGGGGGGGGGGGGGGTGGATCCGAGCAGAACGTAGATGTGGTTGAAGCTGTGGTTGCGGCGGCGGCGGTTTGAGATGCCGGTAGGGGGAGGCGCGAGGGAGGGGGGATACTGAAGGGAAGGGGATGTGGTTGGAGGAATAAATTCTGAAATCGCGCGCATAATGAAAATTTCTGTGCGAAATTTGAAACTTGGGCCGGGGAAACACATAACGCAGACGAAGCGCGTAAAATACTCGTGTGCGAGAAAAAAGAAAGTTGGCAGATCCCGTCTCCAAAAAAATGTACACGTGTACTTGATTTTTTTTCGGTCAATGATACGCCTGGTTTATTAGGAAATATCGCACAGGTAACTGACTTATGGGTCATTAACGCAAAAACGCAGACGGGTACGGCATAGAAACCGTGTGTTTTGTGATCTTCTAATGATTAACGCAAAAAAAACGCACACGGGCACACATACTAATCAACGCTCAAAGCCCTCAAAGGATGCTCTTACCGACATTGTACGTTAATACTACAAACTTAAAGTACTACTGGTAATTTGCTCTAATACTACAAACTTAAACTACTTCTCACATGTTGCCATCAGGGCATGCTGGCTAGATGCCAGCGTTCTCCTTCCCGGCCTTGTAGGCGGCAGCCCACCGTGCTTCGATCTCCGCCAAGCTCTCCTCACCACGGCATGCGGCCTCTTTTTTCTTGCAGCAGTGGGACTCTCTTTTCTTGAATGCTTTCTGCCTTTTCCGCTCCTTCTGTGCGGCTTTGGCCGCCTCTAGATCCACCACCCATTCGGCCATGGCAGCCTCAAAGTCTGCCCATGTAACTGTCTGGCCGCCGGCGGTGATGAACTCGGCGCGGTGAGATGCCATCGCTTCCTTACCATGTGTGCGGTCGCGGGCGGCGAGGAACGCGGCGCGGCGGGATGCCATCGCTTCCTTACCAGTTACTGTGCGCCGCGGTGCCATGGACGATGCCTGGAGAGAGCTCTGGGACGGAGGGGCCGGGCAGCCATACAGTGCGGTGGTATTCAAGAGCTCAACCACAAACGACAACAGAAATTTGGCTTCCCTTACAATTTTGCTCGTTCATTATCGCACACGGTTCATCTCCGTCGCTTCCGGAAACAATGTGCGCTGAGCCTATTGTGTGTTGCATTATGATTGGCCGGAACCCCAGCCACGCGGATCGCGCGTATGCACCGTTGGATGCGCCGCGATCGAACGGCAATCCACGTCCCTCACATCACACCCGTGCACATGTAGCTGGATTGGATTTATATGCGCTAAATGCCTAGAAAATGCACATAATCCCCTAAATATGGTAAATGAGCCTGGAAAAATGCCAAATTTGAACACGTTGATTTGCAGGGTGTATGTTCATTGTAGAAAAAAACTCCAGGGCAAAGAACGAAGAAAATTTGGATTCCCCTTCAATCTTGAGGATTTCCCTTTCGAAAGCATGGAACTTCCTCGGTGATGGTTCGATTAATGAAGGGCGTGCATGACAACATAAGCCAAACCTTCTCAAATTTTTACCAAGGCATGGTGAGGTCATACCATGGCACCATGCCAGGCGTCATGTTTTTTTAAGCATTTATTTCACTTTTTCTATAGTTGAAAACCCAACAAACAGACATTTGGGGTTGACTATTGCCACACATTTCATCGAAATATCTGTCCATTCCTTGTAAAAGGCATGTGAATTTACTAAATGGCACGAGCATAGTTTTCTAGGCCGTTCTTGTGGACCCTTTCATGCATCGATTGTTTGAACTTGAATTATGCGCATTAATGCCTAGGAAATGCACATAATCCCCTAAATATGGCAAATGAACCCGGAAAAGTGCCAAATTTGAACACGGTGATTTGCAGGTTGTATGCTCATCATAGAAAAAACTCGTGGACAAAGGACAAAGGAAATTTGGATCCCCCTTCAATCTTGGTGATTTCCCCCTCGAAACCATGAAACTTCCTCGGTGATGGTTCGATTTATGAAAGGCGCGCATCACGACATAAGGAAAACATTCTCCAATTTTTACCAGGGCATGGTGAGGCCATACCATGGCACCACGCCAGGCGTCATGTTTTCCAACCATGTGTTTCATTTTTTGTATAGTTTTTAACCGAGTAAACGACGCATTTATGGTTGACTATTGCCACACATTTCCTTGAAATATCTGCCCATTCCTTGTAAAAGGCATGAGAATGTGCTAAATAACATGAGCATGGTTTTCCAGACCGTTCCTGTGCACCTTTTCATGCACCGATTGTTCGAATTTGAATTATGTCCATTAATGCCTAAAAAATGCACATAATCCCCTAAATATGGTAAATGAGCCCGGGAAAATGTCAAATTTGAACACGTTGCATTTGAGGCTGTATGTTGATCATTGGAAAAAAACTGAATGACAAACTAGGATGAAAATTAGGATTCCCCTTCAATCTTGGGGATTTTCCCTCTCGAAATCATGGAACTTCCTCGGTGATGGTTCGATTTATGAAGGGCGTGCATGATGACATAAGCCAAACCTTCTGAAATTTTTACCAGGGCATGGTGAGGTCATACCATGGCACCATGCCAGGCGTCATATTTTTTAAGCATTTATTTCATTTTTTCTATAGTTGAAAACCCAACAAACAGACATTTGTGGTTGACTATTACCACACATTTCATCGAAATATCTGTCCATTCCTTGTAAAAGCCATGAGAATTTACTAAATGACACGAGCATGGTTTTCTAGGCCGTTCTTGTGGACCCTTTCATGCATCGATTGTTTGAACTTGAATTATGCGCATTAATGCCTAGGAAATGCACATAATCCCCTAAATATGGCAAATGAACCCGAAATAGTGCCAAATTTGAACACAGTGATTTGCAGGTTGTATGCTCATCATAGAAAAAAACTCGTGGACAAAGGACAAAGGAAATTTGGATCCCCCTTCAATCTTGGTGATTTCCCCCTCGAAACCATGAAACTTCCTCGGTGATGGTTCGATTTATGAAAGGCACGCATCACGACATAAGGAAAACATTCTCCAATTTTTACCAGGGCATGGTGAGGCCATACCATGGCACCACGCCAGGCATCATGTTTTCCAACCATGTGTTTCATTTTTTGTATAGTTGTTAACCGAGTAAACGACGTGTTTATGGTTGACTATTGCCACACATTTCCTTGAAATATCTGCCCATTCCTTGTAAAAGGCATGAGAATGTGCTAAATAACACGATCATGGTTTTCCAGACCGTTGTTGTGCAGCTTTTCATGCACCGAATGTTTGAATTTGAATTATGTCCATTAATGCCTAGAAAATGCACATAATCCCCTAAATATGGTAAATGAGCCCGGGAAAATGTCAAATTTGAACACGTTGCATTTGAGGCGGGATGTTGATCGTTGGAAAAAAACTGAATGACAAACTAGGACGAAAATTAGGATTCCCCTTCAATCTTGGGGATTTTCCCTCTCGAAATCATGGAACTTCCTCGGTGATGGTTCGATTTATGAAGGGCGTGCATGACGACATAAGCCAAACCTTCTCAAATTTTTACCAGGGCATGGTGAGGTCATACCATGGCACCATGCCAGGCATCATGTTTTTTAAGCATTTATTTCATTTTTTCTATAGTTGAAAACCCAACAAACAGATATTTGTGATTGACTATTGCCACACATTTCATCGAAATATCTGTCCATTCCTTGTAAAAGGCATGCGAATTTACTAAATGGCACGAGCATGGTTTTCTAGGCCGTTCTTGTGGACCCTTTCATGCATCTATTGTTTGAACTTGAATTATGCGCATTAATGCCTAGGAAACGCACATAATCCCCTAAATATGGCAAATGAACCCGGAAAAGTGCCAAATTTGAACACGGTGATTTGCAGGTTGTATGCTCATCATAGAAAAAACTCGTGGACAAAGGACAAAGGAAATTTGGATCCCCCTTCAATCTTGGTGATTTCCCCCTCGAAACCATGAAACTTCCTCGGTGATGGTTCGATTTATGAAAGGCGCGCATCACGATATAAGAAAAACATTCTCCAATTTTTACCAGGGCATGGTGAGGCCATACCATGGCACCACGCCAGGCGTCATGTTTTCCAACCATGTGTTTCATTTTTTGTATAGTTGTTAACCGAGTAAACGACGCGTTTATGGTTGACTATTGCCACACATTTCCTTGAAATATCTGCCCATTCCTTGTAAAAGGCTTGAGAAATTTCTAAATACCACGAGCATGGTTTTTCCAGACCGTTCTTGTGCACCCTTTCATGCACCAATTGTTTGAATTTGAATTACGTGCATTAATTCCTACAAAATGCACATAATCCCCTAAATATTGTAAATGAACCCGGAAAAGTGTCAAATTTGAACATGGTGATTAGCAGGGTTTATGTTCATCATAGAAAAAAACTCATGGATGAAGGACAAAGGAAATTTGGATTCCCATTCAATCTCGGTGATTTACTATCGCACACGATTCATCTCCGTCGCCTCTGCGGACTGTGTGTGTTCACTCACACATGCAAAAGGAAAAGAAAACCCTCGCCCACTTCGTCCCCACTCACTCACCGCGGACTCCTCCGCAACTCTGCACCCTAAGCTCGACGGCTGTTGGCGGCGGGCGTAGGTCGCGCTCCAAACAGCACCGAATTTCGCCTCCATCGCTTTCCGCCGCCTATCTGCACCGACATTCTAGACTCTGGTTGACTGGGGTTTTCTGCGGGATTGGGCCGGGGATTTTTCTCATGGAGAAGGTAATCAACTTAATTAGCGAAATATTCACTCATCTCTTATCGCAGTTCGTCCGTCGCTGTTAATCAACCGGGGGAAATCGCCGTGGAATCATCTTTGTTCTAGCTGATTCGTGGGTGTTCATTCATGTGTGCACAGTGCGAGCACAAATCGGGCAACTGTGGTCGTGGCCAGTCGGAAACAAAGTTCTATCTCACCATTCAGGATGACTTCAGGGAGCGCTCGGTATGTTCAATCTCAACCTACCACGGTTGGCATGGCCTAAATTTGTGAACATATACCGTCTGTCGCTACATTATCTATATATTTGCATCAAATCTTTGTTACATTATCTATTTTTAATTCTATATTTTTGTACTTTGCTTGCATCTATATACGGATATGTTCTATCAGTTACTCCCATATTTGCATCTTGCTCGGTTATTTCAATATATCTAATTTATGATCTTAATTTTCATTTCAAGCAGTACATCCCTTGCTTTTCAAGAACAGGAGTAGAAGGAAATCTTGGGCTTTACTTTGCTGATGACTCCCAGGATGTCATATTGACAACGCAACATGGATTTACAATGATGGTTAGCGTAAAACTTGCTAAAGATGGTCACTCCTATTTTAATGCGGACCTTTGGAGAAAAATGTCTAAGTGTTATGAACTGAAAGTTGGCAATAAAATTCTAGTGCGTGCACCACAGCCTGGTCTAATTAACATGGATGTTTACTTCCCCAACGTCATCAGCCGATCAAAGTCTGATCGAGGTTAGTGTCCTTTCAACTTTCTTCATGCTGTCATATTACTATTTAAGCAACCAATTGATCACTATTTAAGCAACCAATTGTGATATCATATTCTGACTCAGTTCCTAGGCAGTAACAAATTTTGTTTACCAATTTATGCGCACTATATATTCTTCTGCCATGTTCTGAATAAATAATACCTTTCCACCTTTTAAGCAGGATATGTTGGATGCATAGTGAATGATCTGTATGTTACTAAGCGTACCAAATTTCACTGGAAGGACTTGAAGCATGTCATAAACTTTGTTGATAATTTGACAGAGATAGCACAGCGTATGAACGCTGGATTTTGGATGGGATTAATTAGTCCTATGTTGCACACACTGAACAAGACCAATTGTGTGCACAAAGCGCTGGTAAAAAGTCTTATTTTAATGTTGATGCTCATAAACTATATATCTTCAACGATATGTTACAATTGTTTTTTATTCTACATGTCAACAGAAATTGCCCCCTGTAGCCGTTCCTGGATCGATTTCCCGGCGTGGTCGAATTACACTTGTGCCTGCTAATAACGCCAAAGTGATTGCAAGGTACTGCATTTCCTGCAAAAATGGAACCATTCAAATTAACAAGTTCTCGCTTCTCGTGGCAATGCATCCATATTGGAAAATTGGAGACACTGTTCTACTCCTGCTCTACCAAGGCACAGGAGGCTCTTCCTTTTCATTGACAAGATGCCGAGTCGCCGTGGTCAAGCTGCTTCCAGTGGATAGTTGTGGTTGTTGGCCCTCAGCCTCTTAAAATGTGCTAGCTGTTACTATATATGTTAAGTATGTAGATATGGACCATATGGTTGTTGGCCCTTAGCCTCTTAAAATGTGATAGTTGTTACTATGTTAAGTATGTAGATATGGACCATATGGTTGTCAAAACCGTGTTACGAAGATCCTCCTTTTGTCGAATAGTGTAACCACTATATATATGTTACTCAAATGCTATTACCCAAGTTCATAAATTTTCATGGAAAGTATTAGTATCGTACACAGTTCATTGAGTTTAAGCGTGTGCCCGATGTCCAGAAGGCATTTGCATATTAACTGTCCATATTGCAAATTCACACACATGTTCACATAAGGAAACGTATGTGTAACATACTAATCATGGCACACGAGTACTCGCAGATGCATCGTGTGCGATACTCCTAGCCACCGCAAGCAACTAGTTTGCATTTTTCAAAGTTTTTTGTACACACAGAATCACACATGAAGTAACTGTATTGATCGTCTGTGTTGTAATTTCTCATCGCAAACAGTTCATCCGAGTCGGCTGTTTGCCACGTATCACACACATCTTGTTTACATGACTCGTTTGTGTTCTTTTGGCTCATCGCAAACAGTTCATCCATGTGAACTGTATGCTGCATATCACACACATCTTGTTAAGTTGAACCGTTTCTGTTGTGTTCCCTAATCGAAAACAGTTCGTCCGAGTTAACCGTATGCCGTATATCGCACACACATTGATATGGCTGCCCGTTTCTGTTGTTCTACCTCATCGCAAACAGTTCGAATGAATTAACCGTGTGTCCTGCATCGCACACACATTATTATGGCTGCCCGTTTCTGTTGTTCTGCCTCATCGCAGACAGTTTGAATGGATTAACCGTATGCCCTGCATCGCACACGCAACTAAAATCTTAACCGTGTTTGATGCAGCCATCATCGCAAATGTTTTGCACCTTTTTTGACGGTTTTTTACACCACCGTTTGCGATTATTGGATCACACACAGTTTCGGCAAAGGGTCTCTGATCGTAGTGTCACGTTAGCAGTCTCCTGCAGTAGTGTAGTGTAGTGTTATATGACTTATATGATTTGGTGACCAAATGTTGTTCGGAGTCCCGGATGAGATCACGTACATGACGAGGAGTCTCGAAATGGTCGAGAGGTAAAGATTGATATATAGGATGATGGTATTCGGACACCGAAAGTGTTTCGGAGGGTACCGGGTACTTATCGGGTCACCGGAAGGAGTTTCGGGCATCCCCGACAAAGATATGGGCCTTATGGGCCACGTGAGGGAACACACCAGCCCACAAGGGGCTGGTGCACCCTCTATAGGGCCGGCCTAAGGGGAGGGAAAGGAAAGGGGAGGAGGAAAGGAAAGTGAGGATTTGGACTCCCGCGTCCTTCCCTCTCCGCCCCTCTTTCCTTTCCCCCTTGTCCATACAAGGAGGGGGGGGGGGGGCGGCGCAGGAGCGCAGGAGACCTAGGGCCGACGGCTAGCCCCTAGGGGCGCGCCCTGGCTACCCTGGCATCCCCCCTCTCCCCTCCCACCTATATATACATGGGGAAGGGGCGCCACACAAGGACACAAACATTGTCTTAGCCGTGTGCGGCGCCCCCGTCCACCGTTTACTCCCTCAGTCATATTTTCATAGTGCTTAGGCGAAGCCCTGAGGAGATCACATCACCATCATCGTCACCACACCGTCGTGCTGCCAGAACTCATCTACTACCTCACCGTCTTGCTGGATCAAGAAGGCGGAGGACGTCACCGAGCTGAACGTGTGCAGAACGCGGAGGTGCCGTACGTTCGGTACTAGATCGGTTGGATCGCGAAGAAAGTTCGACTACATCAACCGCGTTGTGAAACGCTTCCGCATATGGTATACGAGGGTGTGTAGACACACTCTCCCCTCTCGTTTCTATGCATCTCCTTGATAGATCTTGCATGTGCATATAATTTTTTTTGTTTTCCATGCAACCTTTCCCAACAGTGCCATCATGAGCCAGGTTGATGCGTAGATGATATGCATGAGTAGAACACAAAGAGTTGTGGACAGTGATAGTCATACTGCTTACAACCAATGTCTTATTTTGATTCAGCGGTATTGTGGAATGAAGTGGCCCGGACCAACCTTACATATGTCCACGCACATGAGACCGGTTCCACTGACAGACATACAACTAGTTTTGCATAAAGGTGGCTGGCGGGTGTCTATTTCTCCTACTTTAGTTGAATTGAATTTGACTACTGCCAGTCCTTGAAGAAGGTTAAAACAGCAAACTTGATGAAACACCATTGTGGTTTTGTGTAGGTAAGAACAGTTCTTGCTAGAAGCCCGTAGCAGCCACATAAAACTTGCAACAACAAAGTAGAGGACGTCTAACTTGTTTTGTAGAGCATGTTGTGATGTGATATGGTAAAGATATGATATGATATATGTTGATGTATGAGATGATCATGTTTTGTAATATCGACAATCGGCAGGAGCCTTAGGGTTGTCTCTTTATTGTATGAAGTGCATGAAGGAAATAAGCCCTAGAGGCAATAATAAAGTTGTTATTTATATTTCCTTATATCATGATAAATGTTCATTATTCATGCTAGAATTGTATTAACCGGAAACTTAGTACATGTGTAAATACATAGACAAATAGAGTGTCCCTAGTATGCCTCTACTTGACTAGCTCGTTAATCAAAGATGGTTAAGTTTCCTAACCATAGACATGTGTTGTCATTTGATGAACGGGATCACATCATTAGAGAATGTTGCGATGGACAAGACCCATCCGTTAGCTTAGCATAATGATCGTTTAGTTTTATTGCTATTGCTTTCTTCATGACTTATACATATTCCTCTGACTATGAGATTATGCAACTCTCGAATACCGGAGGAACACTTTGTGTGCTATCAAACGTCACAACGTAACTGGGTGATTATAAAGATGCTCTACAGGTGTCTCCGAAGGTGTTTGTTGAGTTGGCATAGATCAAGATTAGGATTTGTCACTCCGTGTATCGGAGAGGTATCTCTGGGCCCTGCACATCACTATAAGCCTTGCAAGCAATGTGACTAATGAGTTAGTTGCAGGATGATGCATTACGGAACGAGTAAAGAGATTTGCCGATAACGAGATTGAACTAGGTATGAGGATACCGATGATCCAATCTCGGGCAAGTAACATACCGATGACAAAGGGAATGACGTATGTTGTTATGCGGTTTGACCAATAAAGATCTTCGTAGAATATGTAGGAGCCAATATGAGCATCCAGGTTCCGCTATTGGTTATTGACCGGAGATGTGTCTCGGTCATGTCTACATAGTTCTCGAACCCGTAGGGTCCGCACGCTTAACGTTCGATGACGATTTGTATTATGAGTTATGTGATTTGATGACCGAAGTTTGTTCGGAGTCTCGAATGAGATCACAGACATGATGAGGAGTCTCGAAATGGTCGAGAGGTAAAGATTGATATATTGGAAGGTTATATTCGGATAGCGGAATGGTTCCGGAGTGATTCGGGTATTTTTCGGAGTACCGGGAGGTTACCGAAACCCCCCGGGGAAGTAATGAGCCTTATTGGGCCATAGGGCATAAGAGGAGGCAGGCCAAGGGGAGGTGGCCCCCCCCCCCCCCATGAAGTCCGAATTGGACTAGGGGAGGGGGCGGCGCCCCCCTTGTCCTTTCCTACTCCCTCTCCCTTTCCCTCTTTCCTACTCCGGAAAGGAAAGGGGAATCCTACTAGGACTTGGGAGTCCTAGTAGGACTCCCCACCATGGCACGCCCCTTAGGCCGGCGGCCTCCTCCTTCCCTCCTTTATATACAGGGGCAGGGGGGCACCCCAAAGCACAACAGACAATCTCTTAGCCGTGTGCGGTGCCCCCCTCCACAGTTTAACACCTTGGTCATATTGTCGTAATGCTTAGGCGAAGCCCTGCGCCGGTAACTTCATCATCACCATCGCCACGCCATCATGCTGACGGAACTCTACCTCAACCCTCTGCTGGATCAAGAGTTCGAGGGACGTCATCGTGCGGAACGTGTGCTGAACACGGAGGTGCCGTACATTTGGTACTTGGATTGGTTGGATCGTGAAGACGTTCGACTACATCAACCGCGTTACTAAACGCTTCCGCTTTCGGTCTACGAGGGTACGTGGACACACTCTCTCGTCTCGTTTCTATGCATCTCTTAGATAGATCTTGCGTGATCGTAGGAATTTTTTTGAATTACTACGTTCCCCAACAGTGGTATCCGAGCCAGGTCTATGCATAGATGATATATGCACGAGTAGAACACAAAGAGTTGTGGGCGATAATAGTCATACTGCTTACCACCAACGTCTTACTTTGATTCGGCGGTATTGTTGGATGAAGCAGCCCGGACCGACATTACATGACCGCGTTCATGAGACTGGTTCTACCGACGTGTTTCACACACAGGTGGCTGGCGGGTGTCTGTTTCTCCAACTTTAGTTGAATCAAGTTTGACTATGGCCGGTCCTTGTTGAAGGTTAAAACATCACACTTGACGAAAAATCATTGTGGTTTTGATGCATAGGTAAGAACGGTTCTTGCTAGAAGCACGTAGCAACCACGTAAAATTTGCAACAACAAAGTAGAGGACGTCTAACTTGTTTTTGCAGGGCATTTTGTGATGTGATATGGTCAAGACGTGATGAGATATAAATTGTTGTATGAGATGATCATGTTTTGTAAAAGTTATCAGCAACTGGCAGGAGCCTTATGGTTGTCGCTTTATTGTATGAAATGCAATCGCCATGTAATTGCTTTACTTTATCACTAAGCGGTAGCGATAGTCGTAGAAGCAATAGTTGGTGAGACGACAATGATGCTACGATGGAGATCAAGGTGTCAAGCCGATGACGATGGAGATCATGACGGTGCTTTGGAGATGGAGATCAAAGGCACAAGATGATGATGCCATATCATGTCACATATTTTGATTGTATGTGATGTTTATCCTTTATGCATCTTATTTTGCTTAGTACATCGGTAGAATTATAAGATGATCCCTCACTAAATTTCAAGGTATAAGTGTTCTCCCTGAGTATGCACCGTTGCTACAGTTCATCGTGCCGAGACACCACATGATGATCGGGTGTGATAAGCTCTACATTCACATACAACGGGTGCAAGCCAGTTTTGCACGTGCAGAATACTCGGGTTAAACTTGATGAGCCTAGCATATGCAGATATGGCCTCGGAACACTGAGACCGAAAGGTCGAACATGAATCATATAGTAGATATGATCAACATAGTGATGTTCACCATTGAAAACTACTCCATCTCAAGTGATGATCGGACATGGTTTAGTTGATATGGATCACGTGATCATTTAGATGACTCGAGGGATGTCTATCTAAGTGGGAGTTCTTAAGTAATATGATTAATTGAACTTTAATTTATCATGAACTTAGTACCTGATAGTTTTTGCATGTCTATGTTGTTGTAGATCAATGGCCCGTGCTACCGTTCTTTTGAATTTTAATGCGTTCCTAGAGAAAGCTAAGTTGAAAGATGATGGTAGCAACTACACGGACTGGGTCCATAACTTGAGGATTATCCTCATTGCTGCACATAAGAATTACATCCTGGAAGCACCGCTAGGTGCAAGACCCACTGCAGGAGCAACTGCGGACGTTATGAACGTCTGGCAGAGCAAAGCTGATGACTACTTGATAGTTCAGTGTGCCATGCTTTACGGCTTAGAATCGGGACTTCAAAGATGTTTTGAACGTCATGGAGCATACGAGATGTTCTAGGAGTTGAAGTTAATATTTCAAGCAAATGCCCGAATTGAGAGATATGAAGTCTCCAATAAGTTCTATAGCTGCAAAATGGAGGAGAATAGTTCTGTCAGTGAACATATACTCAGAATGTCTGGGTACCACAACCACTTGACTCAACTGGGAGTTAATCTTCACTACTAGGGAAAACCTTATACACAGAATCTTAGCAGCAGCGCGGTACAAAAAGAGGCGCTACTGCTAACATTCAGTAGCGCGTGTAGGGAACAAGCGCTACTGCTACTCAGTTAGTAGTAGCGCGGCCGAGCCGAACCGCGCTGCTACTAAAAGCGACCGACAGTACCCACCAACCTAGGTTTAGCAGTAGCGCGCTTACGCGACACGCGTTACTGCTAAAGTTGTAGCAGTAGCGCGCTTTTTTTGCTTGTCGCTACTGCTAATTTTGAAACTGGCCGCATGGCGGGCCCCGCTTAGCAGTAGCGCGTGCACGAGAAGCACGCTGCTGCTATTCTCTTAGCATTAGCGCGCTTACCAGCCCGCGCTACTGCTAAGACGCAGCATAATGCCACCTTTTCCCTCCCCCTCCCCCATCTCCTCTCTTCCTCACTTTCCCCTACCTCCCACCTCCTCTCTTCCTCAGTACTTCTCCCCCCATTACTCTCCCTCTTCTACCTACCTTTCTCTCTCTTTATTACTCCTAGCTAACTACACCACCTCCATTAATGCATCTCCTTTCTCTTTTTCCTCCCCCTCCACTACTTGAAGTTGTCTCCTCCCAAATTAGCTAGATAGGTAGATGTAGCATTTAGTGAAGTGACCTATGTGCCCCTAACTAGATCTAGCTTTGTCAAGAAGAGACTTGTCCACTTTTGATCTCCCTATTACATCATCATCTCTCCACCGTGTGCTTGATCTCGAGATAGGTGTGTGATTAAAAATTCATGCTTTTGCAAGAATGGAAATATGTGTATGTGTGGCGATATGATAATTGGGCGATATGATGGAAATTGTGTGTGTGGCGTGAGTTGACGCTGAATTGTGCTTGTGAGTTGCCTATGTTTTGCCGAAATGTCGATTTATTTCCGTTTCGGCGAATTCCGGGCAAACTCTAGATCTATATGTCCTATTTTTAGGGAAGGTCATGCCGAATTTTTGTATGACTTTGATGCATGCACGCATTTTTATAATCAATTTGTTTATTATTACCGTGCAGGCGTTCATGATGGTCAGTGGAACGATGGTGGACAGGTGGTTGCGGTCGGCGGTGCAGGATATGAAAGAAAATAACCTGATAGAGGTTTTATGTCCATGTCGAAGATGCAAAGGAATAGTTTGGCTCGACCCCTATGACGAAGGTCGTGTCGAAGCGCACCTGCTCATGACTGGTTTCATGGATGGCTATACTCGGTGGATAATTGAAGATGAGGATGATGATGTTGAGGACGCCGACGACGGGGCAGGCAATGATGACACGAGGCAAGACGAAGAGATGATCGATAATGGCGGCGGGGAAGAGGCCGGACATGGCGGCGGAGAAGGGGCCGGACATGGCAGAGGAGAAGGGGCCGGACATGGCGGCGGAGAGAACGTGGACTCCACACCACAGAGTTCGTCGGTACTAAGTTCAATCGTGCGGGACCCTCATGTTCAAGCACTGCTTCGCAAGGAGATGAGTACTGAGAGAGCTGCTTCTAGAGAGGAGGCTAAGCTGCAGCAACTCGTGGTAGACTCGAACACTCCATTGTATGATGGTTGCAATCCTGAGGTGACCCGCTTGAGTTTCACGCTCCAACTCCTGAAGACGAAGGCTAAAAACAAATGGACCGACACTAGCCTCGATGAGCATCTGAAGTACCTAAAGGATGTTCTTCCCGCGGGGAATCTATGTCCTACTAGTCTGGATGAGGCCAAGAAGATTGTGTGCCCTCTTGATCTGCCGCACGTTAGATACCATGCATGCATCAACGATTGCATAATTTTTTGGAAGGAGCACGCGGAAAAAAGAAGCTGTCCGGTGTGCAATGCTGCTCGATACAAGAAGGCCGGGAAGAAATGTCCCCAGAAAGTTGTATGGTACTTACCGATCACTCCCCGTCTCCAGCGGTATTTCATAGATCCCAAGGAAGCAAAGCTCATGCGCTGGCACGCGAAGAGGAAGAAGCCTGACGATGGAGATGATCCGAAGCTGAGACACGTCAAGGATGTAAGCCAGTGGAGAGTGTTGAACGGCTTCTATCGGTATTTCGAATGTGATGCAAGGAACATCGTGCTCGGCGCGTGTACCAATGGCATGAATCCGTTTGGCAACCAGAACACCAACCATAGCACATGGCCCGTGTTTGTATGGATGTACTACCTCCCCCTGGTTGTGCATGAAGTCGAAGTACATTCACATGAGCATGCTGATTCAAGGGCCGAAACAACTAGGAAATAATATTAATCTGTATCTGGGGCTACTTCAAGAGGAGCTAGACACGTTATGGAAAACACCGGCCAAGACATGGGACGCCAGCAAAGGCGAGTATTTCTACATGAGAGCCGCGCTGATCACGACGGTGCACGACTATCTTGGTTATGGATATGTCGTAGGCTAGGTGTGCCATGGATATTGCGGATGCACATGGTGCATGGATGATACGACGTCTCAACAGCTAACGTCAAGGAAAGATGGCGGGTCTGGGAAAATCGTGTACATGGGGCATCGAAGATGGCTCGATCCGGACGACTCGTGGAGAAACCGTGGAGATCTATTCAATGGTCACGCTGAGCATCGAGGACCTCCACGTAAGCGGAGCGGCGCCGAAATCGATGAGCTGTTGAAAAACTGGGAACAGTGCCCCGCGCCGGGAAAGACGATGAAAAAGGCGCCGGAGCCACTGCTGAAGGTATGGAAGACGAGGTCTATGTTCTGGGACTTGGAGTACTGGCACAAACTCGACACACCTCATTGCCTTGATCAAATGCATATCTGTAAGAATGCCCTTGAGAGCTTGCTCGCGACACTGATGAACATGCCGGATAAGACCAAGGATGGGCCGAAGGCAAGAAAAGGCTTGCAAGATTTGAATATCAGGGAAGATCTGCACATGCCGCCCTGTAAAAAGACAGACGAGACAGAAACGGAGATAGAAGCGCGGGAGAATAAGGGAAAGAAAGTAAAGGAAGAGGATTATTGCCCCCCTTCTTGCTTCACCTTAAGTTAGGCTGAGATCGATCAATTCTTTAAGTGCCTTACCGGAGTCAAAGTTAGTTCCGGTTACTGTGGCAAGATAAGCAGATGTCTAGACACGGACAAGAAAAGGTTCAGCGGGATGAAGTCCCATGACTGTCATGTGATGATGACGCAGATACTACCTGTTGCCCTTAGAGGGATAATGGACAAGCACGTCCATGACACGCTTATTGGTCTCTGCAACTTTTTCGACATCATCTCTCGAAAGTCGATCAGTGTGAAGCAGCTTCGAAGGCTACAGGAAGAGATCGCTGTGATACTGAATGAGCTTGAGATGTACTTCCCGCCCGCGTTCTTTGACGTCATGGTGCATCTGTGTGTCCATATTGTGGATGACATAATAGATCTAGGGCCGTCATTCCTGCACAACATGATGCCGTTTGAGAGGATGAATGGGATCATCAAAGGATTCGTTCGTAACATGTCCCGTCCGGATGGAAGCATTGTCCAGGGCTATCTGACACAAGAGTGCATCTCTTTCTGCGAGAATTTTCTATATGGCGCAGACCAGCCGCCTGGTGTTGGTGTTGGTTTGCCCGTTAACAAGCACAATGGGAGGCTCGAAGGAGAAGGTCACTCCAACAGTCGCAGGGAACTGCACGTGGCATACTCAGATCGATGCAACAACTTTGACAGAGCAAACTTGGTAGTGCTACAACACCTGGAGGAGGTAGATCCTTTTGTGGCATTGCATAAAGAAATTATTGCAAAGAAGTATCGTGACTGGGGGGTATGCAGGACGGACGCCGAAGTTACTAGAGAGCACAACTCCACTTTCCTGCATTGGTTCAAAGAGCATATTATTGCTAATCTCCCGGAGGAGGGCTCTAAGGACGGATTGCTCATATACGCCTTAGCACATGGCCCGTCGCCCAACCTCGTCACCTATCAGGCATACGATATCAACGGATACATGTTCTACACGGAGGCCAAAGATATGAACAGTGATGATCAGAACTCAGGGGTGATGATGGAATGCATGACCGGCAGCGACAACGGCGCAACTGAGAGATTTTACGGAAGGGTCGAGGAGATCTGGGAGCTTGACTACTATGGACTGCACAACACGACGATGTTCCATGTCAGATGGGCTAAGAATGTCGAAAGAGAAAACCGGTATTTCACTACCATGACTATACCCGATGCCAAGAGCGCTACCGTGAACGCTATCGCAAAAAATGAGCCATGGGTACACGCTAAGCATGTGACACAATTCTTCTTCATAACCGACCGGTGCAATCCCAGTCGTGTTGTCGTGAGGAGAGGCAAAAGGAACATCATTGGAATGGATGGAGTCGCCAACAAGGAAGACTACGATCAGTACGGCAACCCAATGAGGGAAGATGACGATGACGATGAAGTATACGTCAAATGAAGAATCAATACTACATTACCTAAATAAAATCGTACTCCATGGAAACGGAAAAGTCACAATGAGGGGCTCAATTATTCTTCAAAGAACAAGAAGGGAAAGAAGCTCACTCAGAAACGAAAACGTCAACGCTGAGGAACCTAATGTTATCGGTCAAATGATGTAATATATATGTTCCTATTTTGTATACACACTTAGCCATTATGCATGGGCCCAATGATGTAATATATATGTTCCTATTTTGTATACATACTTAACTGTCAAATGATGCAATATATATCACCTTCCCTTCGTTCACTGCTCTCAGAAAAAAAGAAAAGAAAAGTGAGATCTAATAAAGGAAAAAGAGAATAGAAGAAAACAAATAGGAAAACTGCTATAGGTACTGGTAATAGCAGTAGCGCTTTTCTGAAAAAGAGCTACAACTAGTCAAGGTAGCAGCAGCGGTTTCTTTATAAACCGCTACAGCTACATGTAATAGCAGTAGCGCGTTTGGTTTAAACGCGCTACTGCTATGTCCACTTAACCCCCAAATCCTTCTCTCTCTGCTTCATCCCGCCTCTTTTCCCCCAAATCCCCACTCTCTCTTCCCCGTCGCGCCGCCGGAGCCGTGCCCTCGCCACGCCCCTGCGCTCGCCCCGACCCCGGTGCTCGCCCCCGGCCCTGGCCCCGGCCCCTACCCCGACCCCGACCCCGACCCCGGCTCTGGCCCCGGCGCTCGACCCCAGCCCCGACCCCGACCCCTCCCAGCCTCGGCCGTCGTCGGGCATGCACCCTCTGTAAGCCCCCCACCGCTCCTCCTCTCTCTGCTAGCTAGGGTTCTTTGGTTAATTTAGTTAGCTTTTAGTTAGGGCAGTAGGTTAATTAGGTTATCTACTTAGTTATGAATTTAGCTAGGTTTTTTAGTTTAAGTAATTGTTGCTATTTAAATTTTATAGTGCTAGTTAGTTAATTAGAATTAGTATTTTAAAAAACAGAATTAGTTTAAGCAATTGTCCAAATCAGCATCCCTTGTTAAAGCAAATTAGTTTAAGCAAATTTGAATTTTACTTTCAAATATTGTTCTTGCATTTTTCTTCAAGTTCTATATTTTTCTTCCTTTTATATGCAAATTTGAAGTGGACATGTGATATGTGGACATGTGATGTTTTGGACATGTCATATCTGGAAAATGATGATTATATGCAGGGTAAATGATCCGAGTGGCCTATGTTACGCCAGAATGTTGATTCATTTCCGCCGGTGAATTTCAGGCGCTCGATATGTCCATTTTTTAGCAAAGGTCATGCCGAAATTTTCCGTGAATTTTGGCATGACTTGTGCTAGATAGTAGGCATATCGAGTGCCGGGAGTTGCTGGGAAACGACATTCCAGCAAACATAGATCTTTTTATGTCATTTCTCATTTTTTTCATAGTTTTATAATTAAACGAGGAGACTTAATCATAGGAAAGATGTCGAACAATGAAGAAACCGGGCCTTCTGACCAAGATGCAGACGAGATGGATTATGAGGGTGAACAAGAGTACCTCGACTATTTGTCTGCTAAGCACAGTCCAGGTTTGCAGGTCAGCCTCGATGATGGTACTGACGCCGACATCGACACCGACGGCGCCGGCACCGATGGAGGCGCCGGGACCGGCGGGGAAGGTACCAGCGGGGAAGATACCGACGGGGAAGGTACCGGCGCTGATGCCGCTACCAAAAAGAAGAAGCAGAGGATACGAAAACCTAAGAAACTAGGCATTGGACGACTGGTGATCACAAAGATGGTACCTGGAAAGTTTGAGCCATTAGAGCCGGAAGAACCTCGCAAGTGCTATGGGAACCAAGTAGGGTGCATCCTACAGGAATGCGCGAGCATCAACGATGATGACTTAAGGAGTAAAGAACATTTGAGGCAGTTGCTCCTGATGAAGTTGCACAAGAGATTCAAGTTCCCCGACCGGGATGATAACATAGAACAACCGTGGGATGATCCGAAGATGAAAAAGATTAACAATCACGCCATGGGCATGTTCAGCAATGATTTGGAATCCTGGAAAGGGAGTGTGAAACAAGCTATTGAGGCTGAGGAACCCCTGTCCAAGAATCTGGAGGAAAATCTGACACTTACGGAAGAGGAGTTCGAATAGTTCAAGGACACTTGCGCTACCGAGGCAGCCAAGGCTAAGGCTGCGAAATTCAAGAGCCTTCAGCAAAGGAACACGGGGAAGCATCGCCTCGGAAGCCGTGGCTACCTCGGTAAAAGGCCCATATGGGATAAGGAGGACGCGGAACGTGAAGCCGCGGGTCTCCCAGACCCCTTCGCGAAGTTCACCAACCCCTTGGAGCGTGACTTCATCAGCGCCCGCTACAAGTGGGACAAGGAAAAGAAGGTTTTTTACACGGACCAGATCACGAGGAAATTGATTAGACTACTGGTAATTATTCTTTTACCACCTTACATTTAGCTCCAGATCTAGTCGACTACACATTAGTAAATGGTTCACGTTCCTTCTGCGGGAGAAGCAACACCAGCTAGCAGCCGAAAGCCGTACTTCTCCGATGAGGCCCAAGTGGGACACCCCTCTTAACTGGGCCTTGAACAAACTTAAGGGACTCCCTTTGGGCCAGCGGCCGCAATATGGTCGTGTGCATGGCGCCGGAGACGGTGCCATGTGGAAGGTGTTTTACAATGAGGGCCCGGAGGCCAAGAAGCAGAAAAATAAGTTTAGTCAGGCGGACATCGACAAGAAGGTGAAGCTTGCGTTCGAGAAAAAAGCAGCTGAGGACGCGAAAAAAATAGCCGAGGAGAAAAATGAGTTGCTACAGCAGGTAGTAAATGCCGCTATAACTCCCTGCAGAAATTATTTTGCTACTAACTTGGTGCCGGCTATCATCAACTGGATGAAGGAAAATCCAGACAAGACGGTACATGACTTCTCGTTGCCCAGTTTCGTCGCGAGCAACTCCGTGAACAACAACACCACCACACCATCACTTGCTCATGCAAGCGGGCCTCCTCTCGCACCCGCACCCGCTCATAGCAGCCCGTCCTCAGTCTCTGGTGCGCTAGGAGGGCCTTCGTCTTCGGCTGAGCTCGACGCCCTCACGGTAATTACATGTCGCACGAACATATATATCTACAACATTCCATTTCCGTTGCCTTTCGGATGTTTTACGCCGCAGACATGTGTTTGCAGGCCGACGAAACCCCATGCACCATACTCTACTTGATCAAAGGCCAAAAGGTGGACGTGGGAAAGGGGGTGATAACGAAGCCCTTGGGGGTGATAACGAAGCCCTTGGATCTCATGTTCCACAACCAGCCGATGCCCGCTGGGCACTTCAGGGTTACCTTGTCGAGTGTGACATTGGGGCACGATGATTTGCCTCCTCTATTACGCCTAGGGGAAGAGGACGACGAGACCCCGCCGCGGATTGGAAGCTGCAAGGGTTGGGTGCTGCTATGGCCGAAGAATCTTCTTCGTCTGGAGCCGGCCGAGAGCACACCAATAACCACACATCAACAAGCATGTATGGAGACCACCACCCCACATACGCAATTACTAGCTCCTGTAGTGCCGAGTGAGAGCGGCGGACGACGTGATGAAGGGGGTGCAATATTACTGGCTGATGTAATAGGTCCCGTAGAACAGAGAATGGATGATGAGACGGAGGAGACGGAGGACCCAATGGGTTTCCTCAATACAAACGCGTATGAGGGTGACTTAGATATGATGAGTCAGCCTTATGACGAATCGGGCTATTAGCATGCTAATGAGGATATGGATGATCTGCCCGGGCAGGAACGTCATAGCAGGGATTGCAAGAAGTCTCTCTTCATGAAATCCTCACAGGACATGCTTGAAGATGCCGCCTCAACACAGGCTCAGCTAGCCAGGGGTCGTATAGTGTTTAGCCCGGCAACACTGGGGCAGGGGTTAAGGAAAGGTCTGGAAGGTGTGCCCAAGAAAAAGGAGAGGAAGAGACTGGGGAAGATACCTGCCTCCAAACAAGCCAGAGCACATAGCAGCCAGACGGTGGATTCTGAAGAGCGTGTACCCGTGAAAGGTGCGGCTATGTTCCATCTCACGGGCGAGCCGATGCTACCGCCGAAACCGTTGGAGGCACTATCAGGGGATCTCAAGAGACTGCACGGCCATGTGCTGTCAATTAAGAAAAGCCTACTAGCCTTGAAGGATCCAGGATATCCGACATACGTGGCTCGTGTGCCTGAGGGGAAGTGCTACATCGGCACACGGCCCGCAGAGGTGTTCTTCCTGCGGTTTGACCATATCTTTGAGATGTTTCTGACAAGGCGGCTCGATTTTACAATCGTTCGCCTTTTTGCGCTACATATGAGCTCCGTCATGAAGAGAGAAGAAGTCTCGCAAATCTGTGTGGCGGATCCGTACTACATGCACGAGTCTTTCTTGAGTCTCGGCGACTTTGAGCGTGAAACTGCTAGGGACTACCTCCAAAACTTCATGGTATAGAATAAGGACCAGGAAATTGTCCTCCTGCCTTATCATCCAAAGTAAGTCAGTTCCGGACAACCCTTTCGTAGATTTCAATCATTCCTTCTCGCTCATATGGAGAATAATTTGAGGTCCCACGCCGTGTATTTCGACCCTACTAGAGACTACGAGAAGAAGGACTACACCCACATAATGAATATTCTAGATGATGCTCTCCAAGGCTTCAGCATTAGGGGTGGCCACCTGCAGATCAGGAAACAAAGGAACAAGAAGTTGGGTTTCTCGCATAAAACTAACTTCTGCTGCATCCATGTCCCAAAACCAAGCAAGAAAGATGGATTCTACCTCCTCCATCTCATGATTGAGTTCAACATGGATCACCAAAAGCTTCGTATGACAACCAGAATCGATGATCATATCCGCAAGTGGGTAGAATCTCATGGAGAAGCGGATTATAAACTTAGAGATGACTTCCCCCCCCCCCCCCCCCCCCCCCCCCCCCCCCCCCCCCCCCCCCCCCCCCCCCCCCCCCCCCCCCCCCCCCCCCCCCCCCCCCCCCCCCCCCCCCCCCCCCCCCCCCCCCCCCCCCCCCCCCCCCCCCCCCCCCCCCCCCCCCCCCCCCCCCCCCCCCCCCCCCCCCCCCCCCCCCCCCCCCCCCCCCCCCCCCCCCCCCCCCCCCCCCCCCCCCCCCCCCCCCCCCCCCCCCCCCCCCCCCCCCCCCCCCCCCCCCCCCCCCCCCCCCCCCCCCCCCCCCCCCCCCCCCCCCCCCCCCCCCCCCCCCCCCCCCCCCCCCCCCCCCCCCCCCCCCCCCCCCCCCCCCCCCCCCCCCCCCCCCCCCCCCCCCCCCCCCCCCCCCCCCCCCCCCCCCCCCCCCCCCCCCCCCCCCCCCCCCCCCCCCCCCCCCCCCCCCCCCCCCCCCCCCCCCCCCCCCCCCCCCCCCCCCCCCCCCCCCCCCCCCCCCCCCCCCCCCCCCCCCCCCCCCCCCCCCCCCCCCCCCCCCCCCCCCCCCCCCCCCCCCCCCCCCCCCCCCCCCCCCCCCCCCCCCCCCCCCCCCCCCCCCCCCCCCCCCCCCCCCCCCCCCCCCCCCCCCCCCCCCCCCCCCCCCCCCCCCCCCCCCCCCCCCCCCCCCCCCCCCCCCCCCCCCCCCCCCCCCCCCCCCCCCCCCCCCCCCCCCCCCCCCCCCCCCCCCCCCCCCCCCCCCCCCCCCCCCCCCCCCCCCCCCCCCCCCCCCCCCCCCCCCCCCCCCCCCCCCCCCCCCCCCCCCCCCCCCCCCCCCCCCCCCCCCCCCCCCCCCCCCCCCCCCCCCCCCCCCCCCCCCCCCCCCCCCCCCCCCCCCCCCCCCCCCCCCCCCCCCCCCCCCCCCCCCCCCCCCCCCGTGCTGTCCATGGTCCCTGTCGAACTTGCATAATGCTACTTTGTTAGTTTGGGTACGATGACATGTGTACCTCTAGTTAATTAGTTTGCGTACTATACATTGCATCTAGTTGCCAACCCTTTCTTTTTCGTGTTGCTCTAGTATATTTTGTTGCATATGATCGTACATTCTCTTGATGAAGATGCATCTCTAACAGGTACCTAGATTCTTGATGGCGAAGGAGTGCTATTTCGTGTATGAAGGGAAGGTTCCGGGAGTGTACGACGAGTGGTATGAGTGTCAGGCGCAAGTGGAGGGGGTCTCGGGCGCCAGCCATAAAGGCTTCAAAAGCAGACAAGAAGCACAAGCTAGTTACTTGAGGTACACGCTAGCGCGAGAGAGGCCTCATAACCGCCGCCTCATGTACTGCATAGTTCCGCTATCACTCATAGTGATAGCACTTCTCATGTATATCATTGTTTAGATGGATGACGTTGTAGTTGCAAGTATTCAAGACTTGCATGTATCGCTATTTTCGAGATGATGACGAGAGACCACTTTGTGTTGGATGATGATTATGATGAGACTATTTGTATGTATATGCTATGATTACATTTGTGGTCTCGCAGCCATTTGTATGCATATTATGATGACATTTCTATGTGCTAAAGATTCTTGTATAAAGCCTGTTCAAATACAAAACAAATATGCAAAAAAAAAAACTAATAAAATTAGCAGTAGCGAGTGGAGAAAAGTTAGCAGCAGCGTGCCACAGGAAGTAGCGTGGTGTAGTAAAGAGCGCTAGAGCTATTAGCAGTAGCGCGCTTCCATATTGCTCGCTGCTGCTATGCTTGTTTAGCAGTAGTGCGGGCAGACACGCGCTGCGGCTACATGTTAGCTGTAGCGCCGTATCAGTAGCATGGGACCCCGCGCTACTGCTATGTCTAAAACCTGCGCTGCTGCTAGGCTTTTCCCTAGTAGTGCTTCCTGATGATAGTGTCATTGACAGAGTTCTTCAGTCACTGCCACCAAGCTATAAAAGCTTCGTGATGAACTATAATATGCAAGGGATGGATAAGACAATTCCTGAGCTCTTTGCGATGCTAAAGGCTGCGGAGGTAGAAATCAAGAAGGAGCATCAAGTGTTGAAGGTTAACAAGACCACTAGTTTTAAGAAAAAGGGCAAAAGGAAGAAGGGGAACTTCAAGAAGAATGACAAGCAAGTTGCTGCTCAAGTGAAGAAGCCCAAGTCTGGACCTAAGCCTGAGACTGAGTGCTTCTACTGCAAAGGGACTGGTCACTGGAAGCGGAACTGCCCCAAGTATAAGAAGGATGGCAAAGTGAAAGTATATTTGATATACATGTTATTGATGTGTACCTTACTAATGCTCGTAGTAGCGCCTGGGTATTTGATACTGGTTCTGTTGCTCATATTTGCAACTCAAAATAGGGGCTACGGATTAAACGAAGATTGGCTAAGGACGAGGTGACGATGCGCGTGGGAAATGGTTCCAAAGTTGATGTGATCGCCGTCGGCACGCTACCTCTACATCTACCTTCGCGATTAGTTTTAGACCTGAATAATTGTTATTTGGTGCCAGGGTTAAGCATGAACATTATATCAAGATCTTGTTTGATGCGAGACAGTTATTCATTTAAATCAGAGAATAATGGTTGTTCTATTTATACGAGTAATATCTTTTATGATCATGCACCCTTGACGAGTGGTCTATTTTTGTTGAATCTCGATTGTAGTGATACACATATTCATAATATTGAAGCCAAAAGATGCAAGGTTAATAATGATAGTGCAACTTATTTGTGGCACTGCCGTTTAGGTCATATTGGTGTAAAGCGCATGATAAAACTCCATGCTGATGGGATTTTGGAATCACTTGATTATGAATCACTTCATGCTTGCGAACCATGCCTCATGGGCAAGATGACTAAAACTCCATTCTCCGGAACAATGGAGCGAGCAACTAACTTATTGGAAATAATACATACTGATGTATGCGGTCCGATGAGTGTTGAGGCTCGCGTCGGGTATCGTTATTTTCTGACCTTCACAGATGATTTGAGCAGATATGGGTATATCTACTTAATGAAACATAAGTCTGAAACATTTGAAAAGTTCAAAGAATTTTAGAGTGAAGTGGAAAATCATCGTAACAAGAAAATAAAGTTTCTACGATCTGATCGTGGAGGTGAATATTTGAGTTATGAGTTTGGTCTTCATTTGAAACAATGTGGAATAGTTTTGCAACTCACGCCACCTGGAACACCACAGCGTAATGGTGTGTCCAAATGTCATAACCGTACTTTATTAGATATGGTACGATCTATGATGTCTCTTACTATTTTACCGCTATCGTTTTGGGGTTATGCTTTAGAGATGACCGCATTCACGTTAAATAGGGCACCATCTAAATCCGTTGAGACGACACCGTATGAACTGTGGTTTGGCAAGAAACCTAAGTTGTCGTTTCTTAAAGTTTTGGGCTGCGATGCTTATGTGAAAAAGCTTCAACCTGATAAGCTCAAACCTAAATCGGAGAAATGTGTCTTCATAGGATACCCAAAAGAGACTGTTGGGTACACCTTCTATCACAGATCCGAAGGCAAGATATTCGTTGCTAAGAATGGATCCTTTCTAGAGAAGGAGTTTCTCTTGAAAGAAGTGAGTGGGAGGAAAGTAGAACTTGATGAGGTAATTGTACCTTCTCCCGAATTGGAAAGTAGTTCATCACATAAATCAGTTCCAGTGATTCCTACACCAATCAGTGAGGAAGCTAATGATGATGATCATAAAACTTCAGATCAAGTTACTACCGAACCTCGTAGGTCAACCAGAGTACGATCCGCACCAGAGTGGTACGGTAATCTAGTTCTAGAGGTCATGTTACTTGACCATGACGAACCTACGAACTATGAGGAAGCGATGATGAGCCCAGATTCCGCAAAATGGCTTGAGGCCATGAAATCTGAGATGGGATCCATGTATGAGAACAAAGTATGGACTTTGGTTGACTTGCCGATGATCGGCAAGCCATAGAGAATAAATGGATCTTCAAGAAAAAGACTGACGCTAACGGTAATGTTACTGTCTACAAAGCTTGACTTGTTGCGAAAGGTATTCGACAAGCTCAAGGAGTTGACTATGATGAGACCTTCTCACCCGTAGCGATGCATAAGTCTGTCCGAATCATGTTAGCAATTGCCGCATTTTATGATTATGAAATTTGGCAAATGGAGGTAAAAACTACATTCCTAAATGGATATCTTAAAGAAGAGTTGTATATGATGCAACCAGAAGGTTTTGTCAATCCTAAAGATGCTAACAAAGTGTGCAAGCTCCAGCGATCCATTTATGAACTGGTGCAAGCCTCTCGGAGTTGGAATATACGCTTTGATCATGTGATCAAAGCATATGGTTTTATACAGACTTTTGGAGAGGCCTGTATTTACAAGAAAGTGAATGGGAGCTCTGTAGCATTTCTAATATTATATGTGGATGACATATTGTTGATCAGAAATAATACATAATTTCCGGATAGCTTAAAAGGATACTTGAATAAGAATTTTCTATGAAAGACCTCGGTGAAGCTGCTTATATATTGGGCATCAAGATCTATAGAGATAGATCAAGACGCTTAATTGGACTTTCACAAAGCACATACCTTGATAAAGTTTTGAAGAAATTCAAAATGGATCAGTCAAAGAAAGGGTTCTTGCCTGTGTTACAAGGTGTGAAGTTGAGTCAGACTCAATGCCCGACCACTGCAGAAGATAGAGAGAAAATGAAAGTCATTCCCTACGCCTCAGCCATAGGTTCTATCATGTATGCAATGTTGTGTACCAGACCTGATGTGTTCCTTGCTATTAGTTTAGCAGGGAGGTACCAAAGTAATCCAGGAGTGGATCATTGGATAGTGGTCAAGAACATCCTGAAATACCTGAAAAGGACTAAGGATATGTTTCACGTTTATGAAGGTGACAAAGAGCTCGTCATAAATGGTTACGTCGATGCAAGCTTTGACATTGATCCGGATGACTCTAAGTCACAAACCGGATACGTATTTATATTGAATGGTGGAGCTGTCAGTTGGTGCAGTTCCAAACAGAGCGTCGTGGCGGGATCTACGTGTGAAGCAGAGTACATAGCTGCTTTGGAAGTAGCAAATCAAGGAGTCTGGATGAAGGAGTTCATATCCGATCTAGGTGTAATACCTAGTGCATCGGGTCCAATGAAAATCTTTTGTGAAAATACTGGAGCAATAGCCTTGGCGAAGGAATCCAGATTTCACAAGAGAACCAAACACATCAAGAGACGCTTCAATTCCATCCGCGATCAAGTTAAGGAGGGAGACATAGAGATTTGCAAAATACACACGGATCTGAATGTTGCAGACCCGTTGACTAAGCCTCTTCCACGAGCAAAACATGATCAGCACCAAGACTCCATGGGTGTTAGAATCATTACTATGTAATCTAGATTATTGACTCTAGTGCAAGTGGGAGACTGAAGGAAATATGCCCTAGAGGCAATAATAAAGTTGTTATTTATATTTCCTTATATCACGATAAATGTTTATTATTCATGCTAGAATCGTATTAACCGGAAACTTAGTACATGTGTAAATACATAGACAAAAAGAGTGTCCCTAGTATGCCTCTACTTGACTTGCTTGTTAATCAAAGATGGTTAAGTTTCCTAACCATAGACATGTGTTGTCATTTGATGAACGGGATCACATCATTAGAGAATGATGTGATGGACAAGACCCATCCCTTAGCTTAGCATAATGGTCGTTTAGTTTTATTGCTATTGCTTTCTTCATGACTTATACATATTCCTCTGACTATGAGATTATGCAACTCCCGAATACCGGAGGAACACTTTGTGTGCTATCAAATGTCACAACGTAACTGGGTGATTATAAAGATGCTCTACAGGTGTCTCCAAAGGTGTTTGTTGAGTTGGCATAGATCAAGATTAGGATTTGTCACTCCGTGTATCGGAGAGGTATCTCTGGGCCCTCTCGGTAATGCACATCACTATAAGCCTTGCAAGCAATGTGACTAATGAGTTAGTTGTAGGATGATGCATTACGGAACGAGTAAAGAGACTTGCCGGTAACGAGATTGAACTAGGTATGAGGATACCGACGATCGAATCTCGGGCAAGTAACATACCGATGACAAAGGGAATGATGTATGTTGTTATGCGGTTTGACCGATAAAGAGCTTCGTGGAATATGTAGGAGCCAATATGAGCATCTAGGTTCCGCTATTGGTTATCGACCGGAGATGTGTCTCGGTCATGTCTACATAGTTCTCGAACCCTTAGGGTCTGCACGCTTAATGTTCGATGACGATTTGTATTATGAGTTATGTGATTTGATGACCGAAGTTTGTTCGGAGTCCCGAATGAGATCATGAACATGACGAGGAGTCTCAAAATGGTCGAGAGGTAAAGATTGATATATTGGAAGGTTATATTCAGACACCGAAATGGTTCCGGAGTGATTCGGGTATTTTTTGGAGTACCGGGAGGTTACCGGAACCCCCCGAGGAAGTAATGGGCCTTATTGGGCCATAGGGGATAAGAGGAGGCAGGCCAAGGGGAGGTGGCACCCCCCCATGGAGTCCGAATTGGACTAGGGGAGGGGGCGGTGGCCCCCTTGCTCTTTCCTACTCCCTCTCCCTTTCCCTCTTTCCTACTCCGGAAAGGAAAGGGGAATCCTACTAGGACTTGGGAGTCCTAGTAGGACTCCCCACCATGGCGCGCCCCCTAGGCCGGCGGCCTCCTCCTCCCCTCCTTTATATACGGGGGGAGGGGCACCCCAAAGCACAACAGACAATCTCTTAGCCGTGTGCGGTGCCCCCCTCCACAGTTTAACACCTCGGTCATATCATTGTAGTGCTTGGGCGAAGCCCTGCGATGGTAACTTCATCATCACCGTCGCTACGCCATGGTGCTGATGGAACTCTCCCTCAACCCTCTGCTAGATCAAGAGTTCGAGGGACGTCATCATGCTGAACGTGTGCTGAACACGGAGGTGCCGTACGTTCGGTACTTGGATCGATTGGATCGTGAAGACGTTCGACTACATCAACCGCATTACTAAACGCTTCCGCTTTCGGTCTACGAGGGTACATGGACACACTCTCCCATCTCGTTGCTGTGCATCCCCTAGATAGATCTTGCATGATCATAGGAATTTTTTTGAATTACTACGTTCCCCAACAGTGAAAGCGCCATGTAATTGCTTTACTTTATCACTATGTGTTAGCGATAGTTGTAGAAGCATTAGTTGGCGTGACGACCTCGACGCACTGACGCTACGATGGAGATCAAGGTGTCAAGCCGGTGACAATGGAGATCATGACGTTGCTTTGGAGATGGAGATCAAAAGCACAAGATGATGATGGCCATATCATGTCACATATTTTGATTGCATGTGATGTTTATCTTTTATGCATCTTATTTTGCTTACAATGATGGTAGTATTATAAGATGATCCCTTCACTTAATTTCAAGATAAAAGTGTTCTCCCTGAGTATGCACTGTTGCTACAGTTCGTCGTTTCGTGACACCACATGATGATCGGGTGTGATAGACTCTACGTTCACATACAATGGGTGTAAGATAGTTTTACACATGCAGAATACTTGGGTTAGACTTGACGAGCCTAGCATGTACAGACATGGTCTCGGAACACTGGAGACCGAAAGGTCGAACGTGAGTCTTATAGTAGATATGATCAACATGGAGATGTTCACCATTGATGACTACCCCATCTCACGTGATGATCGAACATGGGTTAGTTGATTTGGATCACATATCACTTAGATGACTTGAGGGATGTCTATTTAAGTGGTAGTTCTTTAGTAATTTGATTAATTGAACTTTATCATGAACTTAGTCTTATAGTTTTTCATATCCAGTTGTAGATCAATGGCCCAAGCTACCGTTCCCCTGAATTTTAATGCGTTCCTAGATAAAGCTAAGTTGAAAGATGATGGTCGCAACTACACAGACTGGGTCCGTAACTTGAGGATTATCCTCATTGCTGCACAGAAGAATTATTTCCTTGATGCACCGCTAGGTGAAAGGCATGCTGCAGGAGCTGAAGCTGATGTTATGAACATCTGGCAAGCTCGATCTGATGACTACTCTATAGTTCAGTGTGTCGTGATTTACGGCTTAGAACAGGGACTTCAAATACATTTTGAACATCATGGAGCATATGAGATGTTCCAAGAGTTGAAGTTAATATTTCAAGCAAATTCCCAGGTTGAGAGATATGAAGTCTCCAACAAGTTCTATAGCTGCAAGATGGAGGAGAGCAGTTATGTCAGTGAACTCATACTCAAAATGTGTGGGTATTATAATCACTTGACTCAGCTGGGAGTTGATCTTCTAGTTGATTGTGTTATTGACAGAGTTCTTCAATCACTGCCACCAAGCTACAAAGGTTTCGTGATGAACTATAATATGCAAGGGATGAACAAAACAATTCCCGAGCTCTTCGCAATTCTTAAGGTTGCGATGGTAGAAATCAAGAAGGAGCATCAAGTGTTGATGGTTAACAAGACCACTAGTTTCAAGAAAAAGGGCAAGGGAAAGAAAGGGAAGTTCAAGAAGAATGGCAAGCAAGTTGCCACTCCTGGGAAGAAGCCCAAAGCTGGACCCAAGCCTGAAACTGAGTGCTTCTACTGCAAAGGGACTGGTCACTGGAAGCGGAACTGCCAAGCGGAACTGCCCCAAATACTTGGCGGATAAGAAGGATGGCAAAGTGAACAAAGGTATATTTGGTATACATGTTATTGATGTGTACCTTACTAATGCTCGTAGTAGCGCCTGGGTATTTGATACTGGTTCTGTTGCTCATATTTGTAACTCAAAACCGGAGCTACAGATTAAACGAAGATTGGCTAAGGACGAGGTGACAATGCGCGCCAGGAATGGTTCCATGGTCGATGTGATCGCCGTTGGCACGCTACCTCTACATCTACCTTTGGGATTAGTTTTAGACCTGAATAATTGTTATTTGGTGCCAGTGTTGAGCATGAACATTGTATCTGAATCTTGTTTAGTGTGAGACAGTTATTCATTTAAATCAGAGAATAATGGTTGTTCTATTTAAATGAGTAATATCTTTTATGGTCATGCACCCTTGAAGAATGGTCTATTCTTGTTGAATCTCGATTTTAGTGATACACATATTCATAGTATTGATGCCAAAAGTTGCAAAGTTGATAATGATAGTGCAACATATTTGTGGCACTGCCGTTTAGGTTATATTGGTATAAAGCACATGAAGAAACTCCATGCAGATGGACTTTTGGAATCACTTGATTATGAATCATTTGATACTTGTGAACCATGCCTCATGGGCAAGATGACTAAAACTCCATTCTCCGGAGCAATGGAGCGAGCTAATGACTTGTTGGAAATAATACATACCGATGTATGCGGTCCAATGAGTTTTGAAGCATGCGGCGGGTATCATTATTTTCTGACCTTCACAGATGATTTGAGTAGGTATGTGAGGGAGTCCTGGACTAAGGGGTCCTCGGGCATCCGGCCTGTTGGACATGGGCCGGACTAATGGGCTGTGAAGATACAAGACCGAAGACTCTCTCCCGTGTCCGGATGGGATTCTACTTGGCATGGAAGGCAAGCTTGGTGACCAAATATGAAGATTCCTTTCTCTGTAACCGACTTTGTACAACCCTAGTCCCCTCCGGTGTCTATATAAACCGGAGGGCTTAGTCCGGAAATGGATACAGTCATACAAGCTAGACTTCTAGGGTTTTAGCCATTACGATCTCGTGGTAGATCAACTCTTGTAATACTCATATTCATCAAGATCAATCAAGCATGAAGTAGGGTATTACCTCCATAGAGAGGGCCCGAACCTGGGTAAACATTGTGTCCCCCGTCTCCTGTTACCATCTACCTTAGACGCACAGTTCGGGACCCCCTACCCGAGATCCGCCGGTTTTGACACCGACATTGGTGCTTTGATTGAGAGTTCCACTGTGCCGTCCCCAATAGGTTTGATGGCCCCTTCAATCATCCACAACAATGCTGTCCAAGGAGAGGTCTTCCTCCCCGGACAGCTCTTCGTGTTCGGCGGCTTCGCACTGCGGGCCAACTCGCTTGGCCATCTGGAGCAGATCGATAGCTATGCCCTTGGCCGTCAGGTCAGATTCGGGAGCTTGAACTACGTCGCGGATATCCGTGGAGACTTGATCTTCGACGGATTCGAGACCACGGCAGTCGCTCCCCTTCACCACGATGAACATGACTTAAATCTGTCATCGGACCATACCCAGGAAATTGTACCGGTAACCGCTCTGGCCTTAGATCCGGAGCAGATCGCGCCATCCAAGGACGGGAAGCTCAACCCCGCCACGGAAGCCGCAGATTCCGCGGCGTTGGAGCCGCACACAGACCTAACCTCGAGTAATGTCTGTGTCACCAGAACCTCAAACTCGTTTCCGGCGATAAGTTTCGAACCATGTGCGTCCGCTTATGTCGAGCCGGATAGGTCATCGATCGCCGAATTCAGCGCCGCGAACATCTTCCGGCACTCGCCTTTAGGCGACATGCTGAACTCATTAAAAAAATCTGTCCTTAGCAGGGGACTCACAGCCGAACTATGTCCGGTTCGAACTGGAGGCCGACGGCGGGGAATTTCGCTTCCCACCCGCCACCCACTACATAGCCACTGTCGAGGACTTAACCGACATGCTCGATTATGGCTCCGAAGACATCGACAGTATGGACGACGATGCAGATGAGGAGTATGGCCAAAACCCGCCGTTTACCGGATGCTGGACGGCCGCTTCTTCGTACGACGTATACATGGTGGATACACCCAAAGAGAATAACAGAGAGGACAAGGAAAATCCAGTTGAGGATGAGCCTCCCAAGACACAACCAAAGCGCCGGCGTCAGTGGCGCCGCTCTAAATCCCGCCGCAGCAAGGTCAGCAACACCGGCACAGGAGACGATCAAACTCCGGACGGTGCCGAAGACAGAGAATATCCCGACGAACAAACGGCCGAACAGGATGATCCAGAAGATGGGCAAGTTAGCCCTGATGAACAGGCCATAAACGACGACTCGGAGGGCAGCACTTATCTTCCACCCTCCGAGGATGAGATGAGCCTTGGCAACGAGGATTTTATCATGCCTGAGGAACCTCTCGAGCAAGAGCGCTTTAAGCGCCAGCTAATAGCCACTGGAAGGAGCCTAAAAAAGAAGTAGCAGCAGCTTCAAGCTGATTAAGATCTGCTCAACGATAGATGGACTGATGTCCTGGCAGCCGAAGAATACGGCCTTAAGCGCCCAACCAAAAGTTACCCAAAGCGCAAATTGCTACCTCAGTTCGATGACGAGGCGCCGGAGCCCGTACCATCATCGCACAATGCGGCTGACCGACCACCACGCGGTCGGGATAAAGCGGCAACTCAAGCCGAACACCAGACTGCCCCACCCCACCGTAAAGGCAGGGGTAAAACAGCTTGGGGTTACACATATGACCTTCGACAGGATCTGGACAGTAGAGCAGGACATACAAGATCAATCTATGGATCGCGAGGACGTGCCTCGACACGCGACGACGGCTACCTATTCGGACGTGACAAACCTAGTCACGCCCGGGCCGAAAACCGCAGACGGACTCCATCGGAGCTACGTCGCGATGTGGCCCGATATAGAGGCGCCGCACACCCTCTTTGCTTCACTGACGTGTAACATCCCAAAATTCTAAATTTTGGAATGTTATATTAAATAGATAGATTTGATTGTTGCTTGATTGTGATGAGTGAAATTGAGTGGAATTCGAAAACTTTTGAAAGTTAAATGAGAGGGAATAAAAGGACTTTCCCAAACTTTCACTTTTGCTTTTATGCTCTCCGTGAATTCAAATTGTTTTCACCACAAAACCCTGGAGAGAAGATGACATGACTTCTTCCATTTATTTAAATGAAACGGGGTGTTTGAAAATATTTGAATTTCATTTGGGAAAATATTTCCAATTCTGAAACTTTATGCAACTCAATGATTTTCATGAGAGAAGATAATATGACTTCTTCAAATTTTATGAAATATGAGTTGGGAGTTTAAAAGGATCAAATTTAAAGTCCTTTTGGAAATTATTTTCAATTTGGAGTTATTTGGGTTTTATTCAAACTATTTTTCTCCAAAAATAAAATATACGAAAAATAGGGTAACATGATTCCCTACAATAGAAAATTGGAGAAAAATTAATTTGAAATCATTTTGGTATTTTTAAAATGATTTTTAGTGGGTTTTATTGAATCAGTAGCATTGTTTGATTTATTTGAATTTTTGTAGATTTTATTTGACATTAGTAAAATGCTCAGGTTGTAGAAAATCTTTTTCTGAAAATTTTGATATATTATATGCCTATATAGTATTTTTGTTTATTTTGTTTTATTTATTTTTGTTTCCCCCCCCCCCCCCCCCCCCCCCCCCCCCCCCCCCCCCCCCCCCCCCCCCCCCCCCCCCCCCCCCCCCCCCCCCCCCCCCCCCCCCCCCCCCCCCCCCCCCCCCCCCCCCCCCCCCCCCCCCCCCCCCCCCCCCCCCCCCCCCCCCCCCCCCCCCCCCCCCCCCCCCCCCCCCCCCCCCCCCCCCCCCCCCCCCCCCCCCCCCCCCCCCCCCCCCCCCCCCCCCCCCCCCCCCCCCCCCCCCCCCCCCCCCCCCCCCCCCCCCCCCCCCCCCCCCCCCCCCCCCCCCCCCCCCCCCCCCCCCCCCCCCCCCCCCCCCCCCCCCCCCCCCCCCCCCCCCCCCCCCCCCCCCCCCCCCCCCCCCCCCCCCCCCCCCCCCCCCCCCCCCCCCCCCCCCCCCCCCCCCCCCCCCCCCCCCCCCCCCCCCCCCCCCCCCCCCCCCCCCCCCCCCCCCCCCCCCCCCCCCCCCCCCCCCCCCCCCCCCCCCCCCCCCCCCCCCCCCCCCCCCCCCCCCCCCCCCCCCCCCCCCCCCCCCCCCCCCCCCCCCCCCCCCCCCCCCCCCCCCCCCCCCCCCCCCCCCCCCCCCCCCCCCCCCCCCCCCCCCCCCCCCCCCCCCCCCCCCCCCCCCCCCCCCCCCCCCCCCCCCCCCCCCCCCCCCCCCCCCCCCCCCCCCCCCCCCCCCCCCCCCCCCCCCCCCCCCCCCCCCCCCCCCCCCCCCCCCCCCCCCCCCCCCCCCCCCCCCCCCCCCCCCCCCCCCCCCCCCCCCCCCCCCCCCCCCCCCCCCCCCCCCCCCCCCCCCCCCCCCCCCCCCCCCCCCCCCCCCCCCCCCCCCCCCCCCCCCCCCCCCCCCCCCCCCCCCCCCCCCCCCCCCCCCCCCCCCCCCCCCCCCCCCCCCCCCCCCCCCCCCCCCCCCCCCCCCCCCCCCCCCCCCCCCCCCCCCCCCCCCCCCCCCCCCCCCCCCCCCCCCCCCCCCCCCCCCCCCCCCCCCCCCCCCCCCCCCCCCCCCCCCCCCCCCCCCCCCCCCCCCCCCCCCCCCCCCCCCCCCCCCCCCCCCCCCCCCCCCCCCCCCCCCCCCCCCCCCCCCCCCCCCCCCCCCCCCCCCCCCCCCCCCCCCCCCCCCCCCCCCCCCCCCCCCCCCCCCCCCCCCCCCCCCCCCCCCCCCCCCCCCCCCCCCCCCCCCCCCCCCCCCCCCCCCCCCCCCCCCCCCCCCCCCCCCCCCCCCCCCCCCCCCCCCCCCCCCCCCCCCCCCCCCCCCCCCCCCCCCCCCCCCCCCCCCCCCCCCCCCCCCCCCCCCCCCCCCCCCCCCCCCCCCCCCCCCCCCCCCCCCCCCCCCCCCCCCCCCCCCCCCCCCCCCCCCCCCCCCCCCCCCCCCCCCCCCCCCCACATTATGTAGTGCGAGAAATCCAACGGAGGAGATCGAGTCTTGTGGGGAAAAGTGCACAAACCTCTGCAGAGTGTACAAACTAATCATGGTTAGCCGTGTCCCTGGTTATGGACATCTTGAGTATCTGGTTCTTGGATTATCGTGTTGATCTCATCACTCTAAATTAATTTTGTTGGGTTATTAATTACCTTTTAATTGGGATTGAGATGGGGTTTACCATTCTCAATGTTTTCAACCAACTTTGTAGTTAAATAAAATATATTCCTTTGCAGTAGGGAAAAATTGGCTTTTCGCAAAAACCTTATAACCATAGAGCTTTTCCACCAGCCATATATGCATGTAGTGATAGTTATTATTCATCATTATCCTATGGTGTGAATTTGCCAGTACATTCAATGTACTGACCCTTGTGGCTGCAACGTCTCATGTTGCAGGAATCTTACGACGAGTAAGTGATACGTTAGGGTTATGATTTCTACACTCAACTTTGCCGTTGGTGTTGATGGGAATCCACAACCTTGTTGTTACTTCCGCTATTTGGATTGAGCTAATAATATTTTACGTTATTTTATACATGTGATTTACCTCTGTTATAAATCCTCGAGTACTGTGTGTGTCAGCATACCGATCCAGGGATGACACTTAAGCACAGAGACTTGACCATCTGAGGTCGGGTCGCTACATGACGAAGTAATGGATCATGAATTCCCAGAAGGGTTTAAACCCGTAAATATCGAATCATACGATGGAACAACCAATCCCACGGTATGGATCGAGGATTTCATTCTCCACATCCATATGGCCCACGGAGATGATCTGCACGCCATCAAATACCTCCCACTAAAACTCAAAGGGCCAGCTCGGCACTGGTTAAATAGTCTGCCTGAAAATTTTATTGGCAGCTGGGAGGACTTGGAAGAAGCCTTCCTTGACAACTTCCATGGTACATATGTCCGACCACCAGATGCCGATGACTTAAGTCACATAGTTCAACAGCCTCGAGAGTCAGCCAGGAAATTCTGGACTAGGTTCCTAACTAAAAAGAACCAGATCGTCGACTGTCCGGATGCCGAAGCCCTAGCGGCCTTTAAACATAGCATCCGTGATGAATGGCTCGCCCGCCACCTCGGCTAGGAAAAGCCAAAGTCCATGGCAGCCCTCACGGCACTCATGACCCGCTTTTGTGTGGGTGAGGATAGTTGGCTGGCCCATAGCAAAAACACAACAAATGAAATGGGCACCTCCGAGGCCAAAAATAGCAACGGCAAGCTCCAGCGCAGCAGACACAAACGCCGAAGCAATGGCGACAACACCGATGACACGACAGTCAACGTCGGATTCAGTGGCTCCAAGTCCGGTCAGCAGAAGAAGCCATATAAAAGAAACAATCAGGGACCATCCAGCTTGGACCGCATACTCGATCGTCCGTGCCAGATCCATGGCACCCCAGACAAACCAGCCAATCATACCAACAGAGATTGTTGGGTTTTTAAATAGGCCAGCAAGTTAAATGCCGAGAATAAGGAAAAGGGATCGCAAAGCGAGGACGATGACGAGGAGCCCCAGCAACCGAACACAGGGGGACAAAAGAAGTTTCCCCCTCAGGTCAAAACGGTGAACATGATATATGCTACACACATCCCCAAGAGGGAGCGCAAGCGCGCGCTCAGGGATGTCTATGCGATAGAGCCAGTCGCCCCAAAATTTAATCCATGGTCATCATGCCCGATCACTTTTGATCATTGGGATCATCTGACCAGTATCCGTCATGGCGGTTCAGCCGCACTGGCCCTCGACCCAATCATTGACGGATTCCACCTGACGCGAGTCCTCATGGACGGTGGCAGCAGCCTCAATCTGCTCTATCAGGATACAGTGCGCAAAATGGGCATTAACCCATCACAGATCAAGCCCATGAAGACTACCTTTAAAGGAGTCATACCAGGTGTAGAGGCTTGCTGTACGGGCTCAATCACGCTAGAAGTCGTCTTCGGATCTCCGGACAACTTCTGAAGCGAAGAATTAATCTTCGATATCGTCCCTTTTCGCAGCGGCTATCACACACTGCTAGGACGAACCGCATTTGCTCGATTCAATGCAGTGCCTCACTATGCTTATCTCAAGCTCAAGATGCCTAGACCACGCGGCGTCATAACAGTCAATGGAAACACGGAACGCTCCCTCCACACCAAGGAGCACACCGCCGCCTTAGCAGCGGAAGTACAGAGTGGCCTTTTCAAGCAGAACCTTAATTCGGCAGCCGAGCTCCCGGACACTATCAAGAGGGCCCGGACTATTCTGCAGCAGGACAGCTCGGCTTGTCAAGACCTCGACTAGCAATTTGGCCTTCGTCCCAGTCCTGATCAAGTGGCGGCATTCGCAACGCGCGTACATAACTACGCACTCAAAATACCATGGGGCATAGACGGAGGCATAACTAGCTTGTGATCCACAATACGGCTCGACTGCTCCCGGACACATATACTTTCACTGTTTCTTTTCTCCTTTTCAGGTTTCTTTTCCACAGGCCTTCCCTGATGGCTTGATCGCAGGTCCTTTCAAAGGACAAATACACCAAGCCGGCAGTCAGCTTGGACGTAGAGGGGAATTTCTAGGTGGTTTCATTAACGACCACTCTACCTGTTTTCAGGGCCCACACGCAGCTCTCCCTTGGTTGCGACATGTTAAATAGCCTGTTGCTTATCGCACTATTTGTATCAATGCGCTTTGACGTATTAATCAAATTATAATGGAAACAGTTTGCGGCCCAAATTTTAGGGCCCCTGCTCATTACCTTTGCTCCTTTTCTGTTTTCCTTTTTCTATTAATAACCTTATCAGATAGCACCCGTACACTGTGGTACGTTTCAATTCGCCAGCGGCTTCATAGTGCCCCACACTATGGCAATAAAGTCCGAACACTTTTTACAGTATGGTTCGGCACCCCGAATTGAGCACTATATGCATTGGCTCCGAATCATGTCTTTGGTCAATAGTTGGGTTGCCCGGCTCCTGTGCTTGCTACCTTACATTCCGCTATATTGGCTAAGGTAGTAAAGGGAGCACTACTGCGATTGTGCCCTGGTTTACCCGAAGGAGCACCTCAGTAGAGAAAGCCAAAAACTGACTGTCATGATGCGGCGAGAGCCGGTCAGCTCTTCGGAGGTTTCAAATCGTTAGAGATTTTTTCCGTATTATGCGAGGGATCGGTACTTACCCGATCAGGCGCTTATAGCACTCTAGTTCAGATACTAGGGGCTGCGCCTCTATTTTTATTGTCAAACTCCTATGGCTAAGTGAGGGTGCTAAAGCCGTATAGTCCGATTGTTTGGTTCGTTGCACTAAACACCTCCTTCAAGGACCAAACAATTGGATCAAGAGTGTTTAGATTCCATCCCGAACACCCCCGTACTACCTACGTGGGGGCAGAAGCCGATGACTGGCCAACTCTTAGATTTCATACAACACGGCCGCACATGAGGTAAAATTTTCTAAACATAACAAAAATTATATTACATAACAACTTTGTTTCATCATACAAGGCAGAGACGACATGAATGCATTCATTCAAAGATAATGTCTTGCGCAAATTGCGTCGCCACAATGCGAGACCCCTCCAGGACGTCTTCAAAATACCACTCGGGCGTGCGGTGCTCCTTGCCTTCGGGCGGCCCTTTGGTCACAAGCTTGACGGCGTCCATCTTCGCCCACCAGACCTTGACGTGGGCGAAGGCCATGCGCGCGCCCTCGATGCAGACCGATCGCTTGACGATGTCTAGCCGAGGACAGGCATTCACCTGCCGCTTCACGAGGCTGAAGTAGCTGCTGGGTATAGCTTCGGCAGGCCACAGCCGGATTACTAAATCCTTCATGGCCAGTTCGGCCACCCTATGCAGCTCGACCAGCTGTTTTAGCTGATCAGTGAAGGGCACTGGATGCTCTGGCGCAAGGTATTGTGACCAGAACAGCTTCTCCGTTGAGCTCCCTTCTTTGGCTCGGAAGAACTCTGCAGCGTCTGACACACTGCGCGGCAGATCCGCAAACGCCCCTGGAGAACTCCGAATCCGGGTTAGTAAGAAATACTTCTTCCTCACATACTTGCTTTGCATACCAAATGCCTTACCCGCCGCGATCTTCTTGGCCTCCTGGATCTCCTGGAGGGTGCCCTGGGCCTCAACCCGGGCTTCTTCCGTGCTTTGGCGAGCCTTGGCGAGTTCGGTCTCTTGAGCCAAAACATCGCACTCCAAGGCCTTGCACTTCATCACAGCGTCCTGGAGCTCTTGCTGGACCTCGTTAAGCCTGGCCTTGAGCTTCTTATGTGTGGCTTGCTCCTTGGCAGCTTTCTCCTCGGCTTCGGCCAGGGCCTTTTTAAGGGCCTCGACCTGACACTATGGTCAATACACATCATTTATTCTTTCCGAATATATGGCGAGTCATTACATAACTTGCTGGTCTTCTAGCTGCTTCCTCGGCCCACTCTAGTCTTTGCTTTAGTCCGGAGACTTCAGCAGTGTGTGAGGTCGCAGCCAACAACGACGCCTGCCCATTCATATAAGACACATTTAGTTAGTTCCCTGCAAAAATGAATTGATCCTCTGTTCGGCCTTGCTTTCCGAACACCGGACAGTGTCTCAGGGGCTACTGTCTATATTGGGATTTTCTCTTTTGCGTCGCTTACCTCAAAACCTGTCAGCAGGCCGCTGCAGGCTTCGGTCAGTCCGCTCTTGACGGACTGAACCCTCTCAATCACCGTACCCATAAGGATACGGTGTTCCTCCACAATGGAAGCGCCTCGTAGCGCTTCCCCCCCCCCCCCCCCCCCCCCCCCCCCCCCCCCCCCCCCCCCCCCCCCCCCCCCCCCCCCCCCCCCCCCCCCCCCCCCCCCCCCCCCCCCCCCCCCCCCCCCCCCCCCCCCCCCCCCCCCCCCCCCCCCCCCCCCCCCCCCCCCCCCCCCCCCCCCCCCCCCCCCCCCCCCCCCCCCCCCCCCCCCCCCCCCCCCCCCCCCCCCCCCCCCCCCCCCCCCCCCCCCCCCCCCCCCCCCCCCCCCCCCCCCATGATCGAAGACTCTCTCTCGTGTTCGGATGGGACTCTCCTTGGCGTGGAAGGCAAGCTTGGCGACCAAATATGAAGATTCCTTTCTCTGTAACCGACTTTGTACAACCCTAGTCCCCTCCGGTGTCTATATAAACCGGAGGGCTTAGTCCGGAAATGGATACAGTCATACATGCTAGACTTCTAGGGTTTTAGCCATTACGATCTCGTGGTAGATCAACTCTTGTAATACTCATATTCATCAAGATCAATCAAGCAGGAAGTAGGGTATTACCTCCATAGAGAGGGCCCGAACCTGGGTAAACATTGTGTCCCCTGTCTCCTGTTACCATCTACCTTAGACGCACAGTTCAGGACCCCCTACCCGAGATCCGGCGGTTTTGACACCGACAGTATGGGTATATCTATTTAATGAAACACAAGTCTGAAACAATTGAAAAGTTCAAAGAATTTCAGAGTGAAGTGGAGAATCATCATAACAAGAAAATAAAGTTTCTACAATCTGATCGCGGAGGCGAATATTTGAGTTACGAGTTTGGCCTTCATTTAAAACAATGTGGAATTATTTCACAACTCATGCCAACTGGAACACCACAGCGTAATGGTGTGTCCGAACGTCATAACCGCACTTTATTAGATATGGTGTGATCTATGATGTCTCTTACCGATTTACCACTAACGTTTTTGGGTTATGAATTAGAGACAACCGCATTTAGGTTAAATAGGGCACCATTTAAATCCGTTGAGATGACACCGTATGAAATATGGTTTGGCAAGAAACCTAAGTTGTCGTTTCTTAAAGTTTGGGGTTGCGACAGTTATGTCAAAAGGCTTTAGCCTGATAAGCTCGAACCCAAATCGGATAAGTGCGTCTTCGCGTCCAAAGCGCCCTTACGGCGGGGGCCACCTCGGCCCCCCTTGGCCTTCTTCTTGGCCTTCTTCTCCGGCGGCTGATAGGGCGCCGGGACCAGCATCTTCGCTAGGAGCGGGATGACTGGCTCTTCGGGCAGCGGAGCCGAACATTGAATTCGCTCCGCTTTCTCTGTCCATACCTGAAAGGATAAATTAGTAAAGTTTAGTTACCCTCCTTGGACAAGCAAGTAGAGGGTACGCCTTGAGATGTGAAGGACTTACCGCATTGGCGGGATGGGCAAGATCGTGCCCATGGTCCGAGTCTATGGCCGGCGGCTTCTCGTCGCCCTTGAAGAGCAGCTTCCAGGCATCTTCGTGAGTGGTTCCGAAGAGCCTCTCCAAGGTCTGGTGCTTCTCCGGATCGAATTCCCATAAAGGGAAGGTTCGGCTTTGGCAAGGGGGATCCGGCGAACTAGCATCATCTGGATCACGTCGACGAGCTTGATGTTTCTGTCCACCATGCTTTGGATGCGCATTTGCAGCGCCATCAGCTCATCCGACGAAGACCAATTTGGGCCCTTCTCCATCCAGGAGGTCAGCCGCATTGGAGCTCCGGACTTGAATTCGGAAGCCGCAGCCCAGGTGGCGTCGCGGGGCTCTGTGATATAGAACCACAGATTCTGCCACTCCTTGACAGTCTCCACAAACGTGCCTTTGGGCCACGTGACGTTGGGTATCTTGCTCACCATGGCTCCTCCGCACTCCACGTGTTGGCCATCCACCACCTTCGGCTTCACGTTGAAGACCTTGAGCCACAGTCCGAAGTGGGGCTGGATGCGGAGGAAAGCCTCACACACGACAATGAATGCTGAGATGTTGAGGAAAGAGTTCGGGGCTAGATCATGGAAATCTAGCCCATAGTAGAGCATAAGTCCGCGGACGAAAGGGTGGAGTGGGAACCCTAACCCGTGGACAAAATGAGGGAGGAAAACCACCCTCTCATTGGGCTTCGGTGTAGGGACGACTTGCCCCTTGGCCGGAAGCCGGCGGGCGATCTCTTTCGCCAGATACCCGGCCTCCCGAAGCTCGACGATGTCCTTCTCCTTAACGGAGGAGGTGATCCACTTGCCTTGCCCTCCAGATCCGGACATGGTTGAGTGCTTGCTCGAGGTGGAAGAGATGAGAACTTGGGCGCTGGAGCTCGAGAATGGAAGGGCAGAGGAAGAAAGAAGGCATGGGTGAAGAAAGGGAATCCTTATCCCCTTATAAAGGCAGTGAATGTCGAACGCCTCCCCACTCGCCTTAAAACTCGCCTATTCCCAAGGGCTGTGCAAATGGCACGGTTGGATTACCCACGCCCGTATTGATGAGAATCCCGCAATACGGGGACACGATCTCTGCTTTGACAAGACGTGCCAATGGAAACCGCATCTCGAAACGCGGAACGGCAGACAAAAACAGTTCAAAATAATGATCGGGCAGACATGATGTCATCTTGCGAAAAGTTGTCAGTGGATGGGACTCATGAAATATTATACTCTCTACAGCTGTGTGTGTGGTACTTGTGTTGTAGATCCGGACACATTCATTGCGTCCAAAGACTATCTTGGAGTATTCAGAAAGGGGAACCCGCCTTGCAATGCCGAAGACAATCTGCGCGCCGGACACCTCGTCATTGAAGCCTGGTTCAGGGGCTACTGAGGGAGTCCTGGACTAAGGGGTCCCCCCCCCCCCCCCCCCCCCCCCCCCCCCCCCCCCCCCCCCCCCCCCCCCCCCCCCCCCCCCCCCCCCCCCCCCCCCCCCCCCCCCCCCCCCCCCCCCCCCCCCCCCCCCCCCCCCCCCCCCCCCCCCCCCCCCCCCCCCCCCCCCCCCCCCCCCCCCCCCCCCCCCCCCCCCCCCCCCCCCCCCCCCCCCCCCCCCCCCCCCCCCCCCCCCCCCCCCCCCCCCCCCCCCCCCCCCCCCCCCCCCCCCCCCCCCCCCCCCCCCCCCCCCCCCCCCCCCCCCCCCCCCCCCCCCCCCCCCCCCCCCCCCCCCCCCCCCCCCCCCCCCCCCCCCCCCCCCCCCCCCCCCCCCCCCCCCCCCCCCCCCCCCCCCCCCCCCCCCCCCCCCCCCCCCCCCCCCCCCCCCCCCCCCCCCCCCCCCCCCCCCCCCCCCCCCCCCCCCCCCCCCCCCCCCCCCCCCCCCCCCCCCCCCCCCCCCCCCCCCCCCCCCCCCCCCCCCCCCCCCCCCCCCCCCCCCCCCCCCCCCCCCCCCCCCCCCCCCCCCCCCCCCCCCCCCCCCCCCCCCCCCCCCCCCCCCCCCCCCCCCCCCCCCCCCCCCCCCCCCCCCCCCCCCCCCCCCCCCCCCCCCCCCCCCCCCCCCCCCCCCCCCCCCCCCCCCCCCCCCCCCCCCCCCCAAGAAACCTAAGTTGTCGTTTCTTAAAGTTTGGGGTTGCGACAGTTATGTCAAAAGGCTTTAGCCTGATAAGCTCGAACCCAAATCGGATAAGTGCGTCTTCGTAGGATACCCTAAGGAAAGAATTGGGTACACCTTCTACCAAAGATCCGAAGGCAAGATTTTTGTTGCCAAGAATGGAACATTTCTAGAGGAGTTTTTCTCGAAAGAAGTGATTGGGAGGAAAGTAGAACTTGATGAGGTAATTGTACCTTCTCTCGAATTGGGAAGTAGCACATCACAGAAAACCGTTCCAGTGATGACTACACCAACTAGAGAGGAAGCAAATGATAATGATCATGAGACTTCAGATCAAGTTGCTACTGAACCCCGTAGGTCAACCAGAGCACGATCCGCACCAGAGTGGTATGGTAATCCTATACTGGAAGTCATGTTACTAGACCAAGGTGAACCTACGAACTATGAAGAAGCTATGATGAGCCCAGATTCTGATAAATGGCTTGAGGCCATGAAATATGAGATATGATCCATGTATGAGAACACAGTGTAAACTTTGATGGACTTGCCTGATAATCGGTAAGCCATTGAGAATAAATGGATCTTGAAGAAGAAGACCAACGCTGATGGTAATGTCACCATCTACAAAGCTCGACTTGTCGCGAAAGGTTTTTGACAAGTTCAAGGAGTTGACTACGATGAGACCTTCTCACCCATAGCGATGCTTAAGTCAGTCCGAATGATGTTATCAATTGCCTCATTGAAATCTGGCAAATGGACGTCAAAACTGCATTCCTTAATGGATTTCTTAAAGAAGAGTTGTATATGATGCAACTAGAAGGTTTTATCGACCCTAAAGGTGCTAACTGATACGCCCATTTTGCATCATGTTTTCCTATTGTTATTTATGATGTTTTTATCCATAATTATTCTTTTTGGAGTAATTCTAATGCCTTATCTCTCATATTATGCAAGGTACACACAAAGAGGGAGGATTCCGACAGCTGGAAATCTGGACCTGGAAAAGCTACGTCAGGCTACCTATTTTGCAGAACTCCAAAGAAGCTGAAACTCCATGGAGAATTTTTATGGAATATATGATGAATATTGGAGCAAATAAGTACCAGAGGGGCCCCACCAGGTGGGCACAACCCACCTGGGCACGCCAGGGAGCCCAGGTGCGCCCTGGTGGGTTGTGCTCACCCAGGCCCACCTCCGGTGCCCATCTTCTGGTATATAGGTCATTTTGACCTAGAAAAAAAGAGGAGAAGACTTTCGGGATGGAGCGCCACCGTCTTGATGCGGAACTTGGGCAGGAGCACTTTTTCCCTCCGCCGGAGCGATTCCGTCGGGGGAACTTCCCTCCCGGAGGGGGAAATCATCGTCATCATCATCACCAACAACTCTCCCATCTTGGGGAGGGCAATATCCATAAACATCTTCAACATCACCATCTCATCTCGAACCCTAGTTCATCTCTTGTATTCAATCTTGTTACCGAAACTATAGATTGGTGCTTGTGGGTGACTAGTAGTGTTGATTACATCTTGTAGTTGATTACTATATGGTTTATTTGGTGGAAGATTATATGTTTAGATCCAATATGCTATTTAACACCCCTATGATCTTGAGCATGATTATCATTTTTGAGTAGTTACTTTTGTTCTTGAGGTCATGGGAGAAATCATGTTGCAAGTAATCATGTGAACTTGATATGTGTTCGATATTTTGATAGTATGTATGTTGTGATTCCCTTAGTGGTGTCATGTGAACGTCGACTACATGACACTTCACCATATTTGGGCCTAAGGGAATGCATTGTGGAGTAGCAATTAGATGATGGGTTGTGAGAGTGACAGTAGCTTAAACACTAGTTTATGCGCTATTCCGTAAGGGACCGATTGGATCCAAGAGTTTAATGCTATGGTTAGAATTTATTCTTAATACTTTTCTCGTAGTTGCGGATGCTTGTGGGAGGGTTAATCATAAGTAGGAGGTTTGTTCAAGTAAGAACAGCACCTAAGCACCGGTCCACCCACATATCAAATTATCAAAGTAGCGAACACAAATCGAACCAACATGGCGAAAGTGACTAGACGAAATTCCCGTGTACCCTCAAGAGCGCTTTGCTTATCATAAGAGACCGTTTTGGCCTGTCCTTTGCCTCAAAAGGATTGTGCTACCTTGCTGCACTTTTGTTACTACTTTCGTTACTTGTTCGTTACAAATTATCTTGCTATCAAACTACTCTGCTACTTACAATTTCAGCACTTGCAGACATTACCTTGCTGAAAACCACTTGTCATTTCCTTCTGCTCCTCGTTGGGTTCGACACTCTTACTTATCAAAAAGAGCTACAATTGTTCCCCTATACTTGTGGGTCATCAAGGCTATTTTCTGGCACCGTTGCCGGGGAGTGAAGTGCCTTTGGTAAGTGAAATTTGGTAAGGAAACATTTATATAGTGTGCTGAAATTTATTGTCACTTGTTACTATGGAAACCAATCCTTTGAGGGGTTTGTTAGGGGTATCTTCACCTCACCCGGAACCAAAATTAGCTTCCCCTCAACCTACTGCACCCACTAAAAATATTGAATATGAAATTCCTTTGGGTATGATAGAACAACTGCTAGCTAATCCTTATGCAGGAGATGGAACAGAACATCCTGATATGCACTTGATATATGTGGAACAAATTTGTGGATTGTTTAAGCTTGTAGGTTTAATCGGAGATGAAGTTATGAAAAAGGTTTTCCCTTTATCTTTGAAGGGAAAAGCATTGGAATGGTATAGGCTATGCGATGATATTGGATCGTGGAATGGAATCGATTGAAATTGGAGTTTCACCAAAAAATTTATCCTATGCATCTAGTTCATCGTGATCGGAATTGTATATATAATTTTTGGCCTCGTGAAGGATAAAGTATCGCTCTAGCTTGGGGGAGGCTTAAGTCAATGTTATATTCATGCCCCAATCATGAGCTCTCAAGAGAAATTATTATTCAAAACTTTTATGCTCGGCTTACTCGTGATGATTAATCCATGCTTGATACTTCTTGTACTGGTTCTTTTATGAAGAAGACTATAGAATCCCGATGGGATCTTTTGGAAAGAATTAAACGCAAGTCTGAAGATTGGGAACTCGACGAAGGTAAAGAGTCAGGTATTAAGCTTAAGTATGATTGTGTTAAATCTTTTATGAATACCGATGCCTTTCAAAAGTTTAGGACTAAATATGGACTTGACTCTGAGATAGTAGCCTCCTTTTGTGAATCATTTGCTACTCATGTTGATCTCCCTAAGGAGAAGTGGTTCAAATATCACCCACCTATTAAAGAAGAAATTAAAGAACCGGTACCAATTAAAGAAGAAACTATACTTTATAATGTTGATCCACTTGTTCCTACTGCTTATATTGAGAAACCACCTTTTCCTGTTAGGATAAAGGAACATGCTAAAGTTTCAACTGTGGTCAACAAAATTTATATCAGAACACCTAAACCTAATGAACAAATCAAAGTAGAACCTAGCGTTGCTATGGTTAAAGATCTCTTGGAAGAAGATATGGATGGGCATGTTATCTACTTCTGTAATGAAGCCACTAGAATTGCTAAACCTGATAAAGAGGATAAACATAGACCTGTTGTTGGCATGCCTGTTGTCTCAGTTAAAATAGGAGATCACTGTTATCATGGTTTATGTGACATAGGTGCTAGTGTAAGTGCTATTCCATTTACCTCATATCAAGAAATTATCGATGGCATAGCACCCGCTGAGATAGAAGAAATAGATGCCACTATTAAACTTGCTAATAGAGACACTATCACACCACTTGGGATTGTTAGAGATGTTGAAGTCTTGTGTGGGAAAATAAAATACCCTACTGATTTCCTTGTTCTTGGTTCCCCACAAGATGACTTTTGTCCCATTATCTTTGGTAGACCTTTCTTGAACACCGTTAATGCTAAGATAGATTGTGAGAAACAAACTGTCGGTGTTAGCTTTGGTGATGAGTCTCATGAGTTTAATTTTTCCAAGTTTAGTAGAAAGCTTCATGAAAAAGAATTTCCTAGTAAGGATGAAATAATTGGTCTTGCTTCTATTGCTGTGCCTCCTACTAATCCTTTAGAACAATATCCGCTAGACCATGAAAATGATTTACATATGCATGAAAGAAATGAAATAGATAAGATTTTCTTTGAACAACGTCATCTGCTTAAACACAATTTGCCTATTGAAACTCTAGGAGGTCCTCCTCCACCTAAAGGTGATCCTGTGTTTGAATTAAAACAATTGCCAGACACTTTGAAATATGCTTATCTTTATGAAAATAAGATATATCATGTTATTATTAGTGCTAACCTTTCAGAACATGAAGAAGAAAGATTATCGAAAGTTCTAAGGAAGCACCGAGCTGCTATTGGATATACTCTTGATGATCTAAAGGGCATTAGTCCCACTCTATGTCAGCACAAGATTAATATGGAAGCTGATGCTAAACCCGTTGTTGATCACCAACGTTGGTTAAATCCAAAAATTAAGGAAGTGGTAAGAACGGAAATCTTAAAACTTCTGGAAGCAGGTATAATCTATCCTATAGCTGATAGTAGATGGGTAAGTCCTGTTCATTGTATTCCTAAGAAAAGAGGTATTACTATTGTTCCTAATGATAAGAATGAACTTATTCCACAAAGAATTGTTACAGGCTATAGAATGGTAATTGATTTTAGAAAATTAAACAAAGCAACTAGAAAAGATCATTACCCTCTGCCTTTCATTGATCAAATGCTAGAAAGATTATCTAAGCACATACACTTTTGCTTCCTTGATGGATACACTGGTTTTTCACAAATACCTGTTTCTCAACCTGATCAAGAAAAGACCACTTTTACTTGTCCCTTTGGAACTTATGCTTATAGACGTATGCCTTTCAGTTTATGCAATGCACCTGCTACCTTTCAAAGATGTATGACTGCTATATTCTCTGATTTCTGTGAAAAGATTGTAGAGGTTTTCATGGATGACTTCTTTGTTTATGGGAAGTCTTTTGATGATTTTTTAAGCAATCTTGATCGAGTTTTGCAGAGATGTGAACAAACAAATCTTGTCTTGAATTGGGAGAGGTGCCACTTTATGGTTAATGAAGGTATTGTCTTGGGCCATAAAATTTCTGAAAGAGGTATTGAGGTGGACAAAGCTAAGGTTGATGCAATTGAGAAAATGTCATGTCCTAAAGATATCAAAGGTATTCATAGTTTCCTAGGTCATGCTGGTTTCTATAGGAGATTTATCAAAGACTTCTCTAAAATTTCTAGGTCTCTTAGAAATCTTTTGCAAAAGGATGTTCCTTTTGTTTTTGATGATGATTGTTTAGAAGCATTTGAAACACTCAAGAAAGCCTTAATTTCTGCACCTATTGTTTAACCACCTGATTGGAACTTGTCTTTTGAAATTATGTGTGATGCTAGTGATTATGCTGTTGGTGCGTTCTAGGACAAAGAGTTGATAAAAAACTGAATGTTATTCATTATGCTAGTAAAACTCTAGACAATGCTCAAAGAAATTATGCAACTACTGAAAAAGAATTCTTAGCAGTGGTGTTTGCCTGTGATAAATTTAGATCTTATATTGTTGATTCAAAAGTGATTGTTCACACCGATCATGCTGCTACTAAATATCTTATGGAAAAGAAAGATGCTAAACCTAGACTTATTCGATGGGTTCTCTTACTACAAGAATTTTATTTACATATCACTGATAGGAAAGGAGCTGAGAACCCCGTAGCTGATAACTTGTCTAGGCTTGAAAATGTGCTTGATGACCCACTACCTATTGATGATAGTTTTCCTGATGAGCAGTTAGCTGCAATAAATGTTTCTAATAACACTCCTTGGTATGCTAACTATGCTAATTACATTGTTGCTAAATATTTACCACCTAGCTTTACATACCAACAAAAGAAAAAAATCTTTTATGATTTAAGACACTACTTTTGGGATGACCCACATCTTTATAAAGAAGGAGTAGATGGTATTATTAGACGTTGTGTACCTGAGCATGAACAGGGACAAATCCTACGGAAATGTCACTCCGAAGCTTATGGAGGGCATCATGCTAGAGACAGAACTGCTCACAAGGTATTGCAATCTGGATTTTATTGGCCTACTCTCTTCAAGGATGCCCGTAAGTTTGTCTTATCTTGCAATGAATGTCAAAGAATAGGTAATATCAGTAAGCGTCAAGAAATGCCTATGAATTATTCACTTGCTGTTGAACCATTTGATGTTTGGGGATTTGATTACATGGGACCTTTTCCTTCCTCTAATGGGTATACACATATTTTGGTTGCTGTTGATTATGTTACTAAATGGGTAGAAGCTATTCCAACCAGTAGTGCTAATCACAAAACCTCTATTAAAATGCTTAAGGAAGTTATTTTTCCAAGGTTTGGAGTCCCTAGATATTTAATGGCTGATGGTGGTTCACACTTTATTCATGGTGCTTTCCGTAAAATGCTTGCCAAATATGAGATTAACCGTAGAATGCATCACCCTATCATCCTCAGTCTAGTGGTCAAGTTGAACTTAGCAATAGAGAAATAAAACTGATTTTGCAAAAGACTGTCAATAGGTCCCGAAAAAATTGGACTAAGAAATTAGATAATGCACTTTGGGCTTACAGAACATCTTATAAAAATCCTATGGGTATGTCTCCTTATAAAATGGTTTATGGAAAAGCTTGTCATTTGCCTCTTGAGTTAGAACATAAAGCATATTGGGCAATCAAAGAACTCAATTATGATTTCAAACTTGCTGGTGAAAAGAGGTTATTTGATATTAGCTCATTAGATGAGTGGAGAACCCAAGCTTATGAAAATGCAAAGTTATATAAAGAAAAAGTTAAAAGATGGCATGATAAAAGAATCCAAAAGCATGAGTTTAAAGTCGGAGAATATGTTCTTTTGTACAACTCTCATTTCAGATTCTTTGCAGGAAAACTCCTCTCAAAATGGGAAGGACCCTATGTTATCGAGGAGGTTTATCGGTCTGGAGCTATCAAAATAAATATTTCTGAAGGCACTAACCCGAAGGTTGTTAATGGGCAACGAATAAAACTTATATCTCAGGTATGCCCTTTAATGTTGAAAGTAATATTATCCAAACTTTAACACCAGAAGAGCACATAATAGAGTCCTTCCGGAACACTCCAGAATCATGAAAATAAGGAGGTACGTGATACGATAAGTAAACAGACTTCGAAAAATCCGCAAAAATATTTTTTGCCAGTTTTGGAATATTTAGAAAATTAGAAAATAAGAAACTTCCAGGAAGCATACCCTGGTGGGCACAAGACACCAGGGCGTGCCTGGCACGCCAGGCGCGCCCAGGTGGGTTGTGCCCACCTGGGACACCTTCCGGACTCCGTTTTACTTCAGTTTGCTTGTCCCCCAAGATAAAAAATCTTTATATACTCCCCGAACCTGTTAACCACCGTATCGCGGAGAAATCTTCTGTTCTCTTTTCTTGTTTTTTTCCTGTCAGATCTGAAAATATGTCGTCCCAAGACTCTGAGGGTGAGAGCTATGTTGCTGATTTCATCGCAAACCCCAAGTATTATGGGGATGTGGAGCACTATGGCTGGACCACGGAGGAGGAGGAAGACTATTACCCTAGGAAGAAGGAGGAGACAAGCTCAGAGGAGGACGAACCTCCATTACCTCAACCTGGGGACATGCATGTGGAATTCAAGAAGTCAAGCCTCCCAAAGGGGCCTAAGGTTCAGTTTATACCCTTCCATCTTTTGCCAGAAAATAAACAAGATCTATGCAAAAAGGTACTAGAGCTTGAGCAGGAGGTCGGTGAATTGAAGGAGGAAAATTCCACCCTCAAGCATAAGCTAAGGAAGAAGGACAAGATCTTTACCTCACCACCACCTTCTTCTTCTTCTTCTTCTTCACCACCAAAGGAAAATTGAGTATCGGGTATGGGCACTCCCCTTGGCTTCCGCCAAGCTTGGGGGAGGTGCCTCGGTATCGTATCATCCCCACTATCCTTTTGCTTTTACTATTTTAGTTCAATCTTTTGCATTAGATGAATAAAAGTTTAGTTTGATCCTTTCTTTTCAAGAGCTTGCTTAGTGATCTATCCTTGTAATCGTGTGCAAGATATATAATAAAGTTTAATTTGAGTTTTTGCTTTCTTTACTTTTTATGTTGCAATAAAAAGAAAGGATATAAATAAAAAGAAAGGAAATAAAAGAAAAAGATCATATGCTAATCTTATGGTAGGTGATGGCACCACATAAGGAAAAGTATAAGTAGAAATTTTTATTAGAGATTGACAAACATAGCATTGGTCAATGATGCAACTCAGGAAAGAATTAATAAGGGAAGAGAAGATTCTCATATAAATATACTATCCTAGAAATCTTTTGTGATTCTGAGCCCCCATCAAAATATTATATGCCAAAATTGTTGACGTTGGACAAGGAAGACAACTTAATGATTTATGTTTGTTCATATTCACATACAAGTTATATTGTCATAGATCCTTCAACATGTGGTGCTTGCCCCCTATCTTTGCTAGCCAAAATTCCGCACTAAGTAGAGATACTACTTGTGCATCCAAAAACCCTTAAATCCAAATCTTATTTTCAAGAGTCCACCATACCTACCTAGGGATTGAACAAGATCCCGCAAGTAAGTTGTCATCGGTGCAAAAAGGCAATAAAAATTGCTTCTAAATGTGTGAGATCATTTAGTGTAAGAGAAAATTGAGCGTTGCACGAACTTGTCATGGTGAAGAATAAAAGCGACAGACTGCATAATAAAGGTCGCTATCACAAGGGGCAATGCAACGTGATGTTCTTTTGCACTAAGGGGTTGAGAATACAAACAAATAAGCGCATGGAAACCTCTGCTTCCCTCTGCGAAGGGCCTATCTTTTACTTTTATGTATTTACTTTTTTGCAAAGAGTCAAAGTTTTCTTTCTATTCCTTTTTATATTCTCCTTTGGCAAGCATCATGTGGTGAGGAAAGATCTAGGCACATATGTCCAGTTGAATATGGGTGGCATGAGTTATTATTGTTGACATCACCCTTGAGGTGAATACGTTGGGAGGCAAAAATATAAGCCCCTATCTTTCTATGTGTCCGTTTGAAACGTTTTGCTCATGTGTATGCGGTGAGTGTTAGCAATCATAGAAGACTATATGATGGTTGAGTATGTGGACTTGCCTAAAGGCTCCGATACATGACCCTTCCTGAAAAGATGATGAATTGTAGCTGCAAAGTTGACTAAGAACATAGTTTGTTGGTTTCTAATAGAGTTTATGCTTTATACTTCGATTGTGTGATGAACTGTTACTTATTCATGAGAAGTTTATGATAAAAGCTCTATGATAAAAGTCTTATCTTTAATTTTGTTGCTGTTATAATAATCTACAAGATGCTTCTATGTCCGTATTTTGATTTTATCGACACCTCTCTCTCAAAGCATGTGGACATGTTTTTCGATTTCGGTTTTCGCTTGAGGACAAGCGAGGTCTAAGCTTGGGGGAGTTGATACGTCCATTTTGCATCATGTTTTCCTACTATTATTTATGATGTTTTTATCCATAATAATGCTTTTTGGAGTAATTCTAATGCCTTATCTCTTATAATATGCAAGGTACACACAAAGAGGGAGAATTCCGGCAGCTGGAAATCTGGACATGGAAAAGCTACGTCAGGCTACCTATTCTGCACAACTCCAAACAAGCCGAAACTCCACGGAGAATTTTTATGGAATATATGATGAATATTGGAGCAAATAAGTATCAGAGGGGGCCCAGCAGGTGGGCACAACCCACCTGGGTGCACCAGGGAGCCCAGGCGCGCCCTGGTGGGTTGTGCTCACCCAGGCCCACCTCCGGTGCCCATCTTCTGGTATATAGGTCATTTTGACCTAGAAAAAAAGAGGAGAAGACTTTCGGGACGGAGCGCCACCATCTCGAGGCGGAACTTGGGCAGGAGCACTTTTGCCCTCCGGCGGAGCGATTCCACCGGGGGAACTTCCCTCCCGGAGGGGGAAATCATCGTCATCATCATCACCAACAATTCTCCCATCTTGGGGAGGGCAATCTCCATCAACATCTTCAACAACACCATCTCATCTCAAACCCTAGTTCATCTCTTGTATTCAATCTTGTTATCAGAACTATAGATTGGTGCTTGTGGGTGACTAGTAGTGTTGATTACATCTTGTAGTTGATTACTACATGGTTTATTTGGTGGAAGATTATATGTTCAGATCCAATATGCTATTTAACACCCCTCTGATCTTGAGCGTGATTACCATTTGTGAGTAGTTACTTTTGTTCTTGAGGTCACGGGAGAAATCATGTGAACTTGATATGTGTTCGATATTTTGATAGTATGTATGTTGTGATTCCCTTAGTGGTGTCATGTGAACGTCGACTACATGACACTTCACCATGTTTGGGCCTAAGGGAATGCATTGTGGAGTAGCAATTAGATGATGGGTTGCAAGAGTGACAGAAGCTTAAACCCCAGTTTATGCGCTATTCCGTAAGGGACCGATTGGATCCAAGAGTTTAATGCTATGGCTAGAATTTATTTTTAATACTTTTCTCGTAGTTGCGGATGCTTGCAGGAGGGTTAATCATAAGTAGGATGTTTGTTCAAGTGAGAACAGCACCTAAGCACCGGTCCACCCACATATCAAATTATCAAAGTAGCGAACACAAATCGAACCAACATGGTGAAAGTGACTAGATGAAATTCCCGTGTACCCTCAAGAACGCTTTGCTTATCATAAGAGACCATTTTGGCCTGTCCTTTGCCTCAAAAGGATTGGGCTACCTTGCTGCACTTTTGTTACTACTTTCGTTACTTGTTCGTTACAAATTATCTTGCTATCAAACTACTCTGCTACTTACAATTTCAGCACTTGCAGACATTACCTTGCTGAAAACCACTTGTCATTACCTTCTGCTCCTCGTTGGGTTCGACACTCTTACTTATCGAAAAGAGCTACAATTGATCCCCTATACTTGTGGGTCATCACTAACAGAGTGTGCAAACTCTAGCGATCCATATATGGACTGGTGCAAGCATCTCGGAGTTGGAATATACGCTTTGATGAGGTGATCAAAGCATATGGTTTTATATAGACTTTCGGTGAAGCCTGTATTTACATGAAAGTGAGTGGGAGCTCTGTAGCATTTCTAATATTATATGTGAATGACATATTGTTGATTGGCAATGATATAGAATTTCTGGATAGCGTAAAAGGATACTTGAATAAGAATTTTTCAATGAAAGACCTCGGTGAAGCTGATTATATATTAGGCATCAAGATCTGTAGAGATAGATCGAGACGCTTAATAGGAATTTCCCAAAGCACATTCCTTGACAAAGTTTTGAAGAAGTTCAAAATGGATCAGTCAAAGAAAGGGTTCTTGCCTGTGTTACAAGGTGTGAAATTGAGCCAGACTCAAAGCCCGACCGCTGCAGAAGATAGAGAGAAAATGAAAGTCATTCCCTATGCCTCAGCCATAGGTTCTATCAGCTATGCTATGCTATGTACCAGACCTGATGTTTGCCTTGGCATCAGTTTGGTAGGGAGGTACCAAAGTAATCCAAGAGTGGATCACTGGGCAACGTTCAAGAACATCCTGAAGTACCTGAAAAGGACCAAGGATATGTTTCTCGTGTATGGAGGTGACGAAGAGCTCGTCGTAAATGGTTATGTCGATGCTATCTTTGACCCTGATCCAGATGACTCTAAGTCACAAACCGGATACGTGTTTATATTGAATGGTGGAGCTGTCAGTTGGTGCAGTTCCAAGCAGAGCGTCGTGGCGGGATCTATGTGTGAAGCGGAGTACATAACTGCTTCAGAAGCAGCAAATGAAGGAGTCTGGGTGAAGGAGTTCATATCCGATCTAGGTGTAATACCTAGTGCATCGGGTCCAATGAAAATCTTTTATGACCATACTGGAGCAATTGCCTTGGCGAAGGAATCTAGATTTCACAAGAGAACCAAACACATCAAGAGACACTTCAACTCCATTCATGAACAAGTCAAGGATGCAGACATAGAAATTTGCAAAATACATACATATCTGAATGTAGCAGATCCATTGACTAAGCCTCTTCCACGAGCAAAACATGATCAGCACCAAGACTCCATGGGTGTTAGATTCATTCCAATGTAATCTAGATTGTTGACTCTAGTGCAAGTGGGAGACTAAAGGAAATATGCCCTAGAGGCAATAATAAAGTTGTTATTTTATATTTCCTTATTCATGATAAAGGTTTATTATTCATGCTAGAATTGTATCATCGGAAACTTAAATACATGTGTGAATACATAAACAAATTCCGTGTCCCTAGTGAGCCTCTACTAGACTAGCTCGTTGATCAAAGATGGTTGAAGTTTCCTAACCATGGACATGTGTTGTCATTTGATAATGGGATCACATCATTAGGAGAATTATGTGATGGACAATACCCATCCGTTAGCTTAGCATAATGATCGTTCAGTTTTGTTGCTATTGCTTTCTTCATGTCAAATACATATTCCTCTGACTATGAGATTATGCAACTCCCAAATACCGAAGGAATACCTTGTGTGCTATCAAATGTCACAACGTAACTGGGTGATCATAAAGATGCTCTACAGGTATCTCCGAAGGTGTTTGTTGAGTTGGCATAGATCGAGATTAGGATTTGTCACTCCGTGTATCAGAGACGTATCTCTGGGCCCTCTCAGTAATACACATCATAAGCTCGCAAGCAAATGACTAAGGAGTTATTCACGAGGTGATGTATAATGGAACGAGTAAAGAGACTTGCCGGTAACGAGATTGAACTAGGTATGAAGATACCGACGATCGAATCTCGGGCAAGTAACATACCGATTGTCAAAGGGAATTGCGTATGTTGTCATAACAGTTCAACCGATAAAGATGTTTGTAGAATATGTAGGAACCAATATGGGAATCCAGGTTCCGCTATTGGTTATTGACCGGAGAGGTGTCTCGGTCATGTCTACATAGTTCTCGAACCCGTAGGGTCCGTACGCTTAACGTCCGTTGACGATATAGTGTTATATGAGTTATATGATTTGGTGATCGAATGTTGTTCGGAGTCCTGGATGAGATCATGGACATGAGAGGAGCCTCAAAATGGTCGAGAGGTAAAGATTGATATATATAGGATGATGGTATTCGGACACCGGAAGTGTTTCGGAGGTACCGGGTACTTACCGGGTCACCGGAAGGAGTTTCAGGCATCCCCGACAAAGATATGGGCCTTATGGACCAAGTGAGGGAACACACCATCCCACAAGGGGCTGGTGTGCCCTCTATAGGGCCGGCCTAAGGGGAGGGAAAGGAAAGGGGAGGAGGAAAGGAAAGTGTGGGGTTGGACTCCCACTTCCTTCCCTCTCCCCCCTCTTTCCTTTCCCCCTTGTCCATAAAAGGAAAGGGGGCGCAGGAGGGCAGGAGCCCTAGCGCCGGCGGCCAGCCCCTAGGTGCGCGCCCTGGCTGCCTTGGCATCCGCCCTCTCCCCTCCCACCTATACATACATGGGGAGGGGGGGCCACACAAGGACACAACATTGTCTTAGCTGTGTGCGGCGCCCCCGTCCACCATTTACTCCCTCGGTCATATTTTTGTAGTGCTTAGGCGAAGCCCTGTGGAGATCACATCACCATCACCGTCACCACACCGTCGTGCTGCCGGAACTCATCTACTACCTCGCCGTCTGGCTGGATCAAGAAGGCGGAGGACATCACCGAGCTGAACATGTGCAGAACACGGAGGTGCCGTACGTTCGGTACTATATCGGTTGGATTGCCAAGAAAGTTCGACTACATCAACCGCGTTGTGAAACGCTTCCACATACGGTCTACGAGGGTAGGTAGACACACTCTCCCCTCTAGCTGCTATGCATCTCCTTGATAGATCTTGCGTGTGCGTAGATTTTTTTTTGTTTTCCATGCAATGTTTCCCAACACACATCGCCTCCTATGGGTCCTTGGTGTCTAGCCTTCTCATGCAATGGCCCCTAGACGATCATTCGGTGCAGGTCACCTCCATAACTCAGGTTACACGAGCGCGCAACCATGCCAGGAGCTAGGCGCAACCCGCCTGAGGATAGAGGTAGGACCTCCCGAGCCCCGCGCTGGTTCACGAGTGCCTAAACACCTCTGCAAGTTCTGCCGTGCCTGCCACATGTATGAACGAGATAGGGTTGTACATGCCCCGAAGACTCTAGTACAGAGCTCCTACCCACACCCAGTGGAAGCACCATGCTCAGCGCTGGCGGAATGATCGACCCACGATTATGCCCACGCCCAGTGGAAGCCCCATGCTCAACACAGGTGGATAAACAACTGAGGGTGCCCCATGGGCAGAATCAACCTCAGGATGGCCCGCGCCTGACGCGGCCACCGAACAACCTTCCAGCGACACTGCTCGCGGCTTCCCCCTGAGCCTCACATGAGCGGGGGCTGGACAAGGTGTCTGTGCTCGGGTCAGTCCCAACAGCGCTTAAAAACCCAAGGGACCGGGCTTTGGTTGGCGGGCCTGCTCCCATGCATGCCACCCCACCAAGGCCCTTGGTGTCTAGTCTCCTCGCGTGACACCTAGGTGTAAGCTAACGAGAGCTAGGTATGTAAAACTCCCGGGGTAGCCTCACCATTGCCGACATTTTCCTTCGTGCGGGCCACTTGCGCGTCAAGGGGGGACCCCTGAGCATCGCGACTCAGGAGTCTTCACTAGTTCCGAAGCCCCTCACCCCTGGTCTTGTTCAGGCATCGTGACCTGACATCCCAGTGGCGGCTAAGGTATGCGTGGGGATGGGCCCTACATACGGAGAGCACAAAGGCAAGTAAGAAAGAAACCAAGTGTGAAAAGGAAACTACGGAGTACAAGCAGTTATTACAAGTGTCTCACAAACTAAAACATTGTCTTACGCCTCCGCGAGGCAGGGTCAATCCGTTGCAGGGTAACAAGGAAGCTTCAGGAAGAAGGGTCATCGCCGTCGTTGCCGCCGCCTACCTCGGCCACAGCGGACCCGCCGTCGCTGCTACAGGTGAACTTCTCAAGCAGCGCGGCCACATGGTCCTCCACAACTTCTACCATGACATCGCGAGACTCACGGGGGATAGGGCCTATCACCTCACCGAAGTCAAAGCCAGGATTGCGGAGGAGAAGGTGGCTGAAGACGCGGGTCACTGCCACGGAGAAGAGGTCACGACACTCCTCCTCCAGGATGTCGTCCGCCTTCTGGGCAGCGCCCTCGAGCTCCACAGTGAGTTTGGAGGAAAGCTCGGCATAGCCGGCATCAGGGGTTGCCAGTGGAGCTTCAAATCCCTCCCTGCACATAGGCTTCTATCCTTGGCGGGCCCTGAGCTCAAGGGAAGAGAAGGCAGTGTGGTCCGTCATCGCCTTCACATCAGCGTCAGCTTGGATTTTCTTCTCCCTGGCGTCCAGCTTGGTGTTCGCCTGGAGACGTGCTTGGCATGAGCTGCTTGGGCTTCAGTCACCTCGCGCAGTAGTGCTTCAAGGCACCTGCACTCTGTGGCCTGGGCGGCCGCCATCTTCGTCAGCTCGGAGTCGTGACCCGCAAGCTTCGCCTCGCGAGCCTTGAGGTCCTCCTCCCGCTGCTGGAGTCACCACACGTGCATGACCTATTCTTCTTGGAGCGCCTTCAGGCTTGTTTCTGCCTCGCCGCAGCGCTTGACAGCCGCCTCCGCTTTTGCAAGCGCATTGTCGTGGACCGCCCTTGCCTCGGCAGCTTTCTTCTTGCTCTCCTCAGCGGTGGCCTCGGCTCGGCCTCATGCGCTCCTTGGCGAGGCGCTTATCAGCATCCTGGAGATCTGCCCCGAGCTGGTCGAGCGCGACCCGGGCATCAGCCAAATCCTCGCGCCTGATCAGGGTGTCATAGTTCACGAGCGCAAGGACCTGGCGAGGGAGCAGCACCGCAACGCTTGTCACCACCACGGCCGAAGAGGCCTCGGCATCCTCCGCTTGGGGTGTAGGGGGCTCCAGACCCTTACGCGCACCCGGCTCATGCAGCGCGCTTGAGAAGTCTGCCTCGCCGGTCTGTTGGGTCCCAGCGGTGGGCACTGCCTGAGGCTGCGCCTTGGCACGCCCCGCGTGATCGTCGGCAGCAGGAGCGGGAACAACCGATGGGGGCTGATGCGCTGTTTCCTTGACCATGGTTGGAACCATCGCAACCTCGGGGAGCGGCGCCGCGGGCTGAGCCGTGGCCTCGGTGATCGGCCCTTTCGACGGAACTGACGAAGCATTCAGCGGGGCCAGGGCACCCACGCGCCCCGATGCAGCGGTGCCTGTGCGCCCAAGTGTGATCCCGGTGCGGCGCAGGCCACCCCCTCGACCGCCGAAGTTGCGGCCAAGCGTCGACACCGCCTTCAGGACGGAGGGCACCTTCACTAGGGCGGTTGCCCTCTTCTTCTTTTCTGCGCTGCCGCCCCTGAATCGGCAAGGCAGGGGTCAGCATGAACTTATAGACTACAGGCGCGCAACCAAAGGGTGAGCAAAGGTACTTACTCATCCGGCGCGCCCCACTTCCTCTTCCTCTCATCGGTAGAGGCCGGCGCGTCGCCGCCGCCTCTGGGCACCATCCCAGTGCCGCCTCCTGGGCCTTCGGGGCGGCTCTCGATGAGTTCCGCCATGTCGTCGCCTCCTGGTGAGGCATGATTGCCCCCACGCCTGGAGCCATCTTGCCCGACTACTACGTGGTCGGGGGGCTGATTCCGCCCTCCTGGGCGCCTCGGCGGGGCGCAGAGAAGCCGCAAGCGGAGGCTCATCCGCGAGGCCATGGAGGAGCTTGCAGTGGGACGGCGGTGACACCCTCCCGAGCTCGTCCTCGTCCGTTTCTTCCAAGTCCTCGTCGCGGTCGCTGTCGCTGGAGGACAGCACCACCGGCGAGCTAGCAAGGTCAAGCGGCACGAGCGCCCACTCGTTGAAAGTGGACATCGCCCCGACCAGCTCCTCCACGTCATCCTGGCTATATAGCGGGGCCACGACTTTAGGAGGTTCCTCAGGGAAGAGCTTTTCGTGGCCGCATCGAGGGACCTGCTCAGGCTGCGCCATCAGAGTCATCAAGAGCGAATCGGTGCGGTGAGCAACCATGAAGACCCAGCCCTGCCGATAGCCTTCCACCTTCTTCCCGACTCTCAGGAGGGAGTTTCCGCCGTGCATTGATGTCTACTATGCATCTTTATTCTTGTAGACTTGTGTTGGGCCTCCAAGCGCAGAGTTTTGTAGGACAATAGCAATTTTCCCTCAAGTGGATGGCCTAAGGTTTATCAATCCATGGGAGGCATAGGATGAAGATGGTCTCTCTCAAACAACCATGCAACCAAATAATAAAAAGTCTCTTGTGTCCCCAACACACCAAATACAATGGTAAATTGTATAGGTGCACTAGTTCAGCGAAGATATGGTGATACAAGTGTAGTAATGATAGTAGATATTGATTTTTGTAATAGGAACAATAAAAACAGTAGCAAGTAACAAAAGTGAGCAAAAACAGTATTGCAATGCTGAAAAATGAGGCCAAGGGTCCGTACTTTCGCTAGTGCAATCTCTCAACAATGCTAATATAATTGGATCATATAACCATCCCTCAACGTGCGATGAGGAATCACTCCAAAGTTCCTATCTAGCGGAGAACATAATAAGAAATTGTTTGTAGGGTACGAAACCACCTCAAAGCTATTCTTTCCGATCAATCTATCCTAGAGTTCATACTAAAATAACACCAAGCTATTCTTTCTGATCGATCTAACCAAGAGTTCGTACTAAAATAACACCATATGATACACATCAACCAACTCTAATGTCACCTAGATACTCCAATGTCACTGCGAGTATCCGTGAGTTGATTATGCGATATGCATCAAACAATTTCAGATTCATAATACTCAATCCAACACAAAGAACCTCAAAGAGTGCCCCAAGATTTCTACCGGAGAAACAAAGACGAGAATGTGCACCAACCCCTATGCATAGATTACCCCAATGTCACCTCAGGAATCCACGAGTTGAGTGCCAAAACACATATCAAGTGAATCAATATGATACCCCATTGTCACCACGGGTATTCATAGCAAGACATACATCAAGTGTTCTCAAATCCGTAAAAGTATTCAATCCGATAAAATGAAATCTCAAAGGGAAAACTCAATTCACAACAAGATAGAGAGGGGAAAACACCATATGATCCAACTATATTAGCAAAGCCCGCGATGCATCAAGATCGTGCCATCTCAAGAACACGAGAGAGAGAGAGAGAGATTAAACACATAGCTATTGATACAAACCCTCAGCCCTGAGGGTGGACTACTCCCTCCTCATCATGGTGGCCATAGGGATGATGAAGATGGCCTCCGGTGATGATTTCCCCCTCCGGCAGGGTGCCGGAACAGGGACTAGATTGGTTTTTCATGGCTACAGAGGCTTGCGGCGGCGAACTTCCGATCTAGGGTTATTTCTGATGGTTTATCTATTTATAGGATTTTTCAGCGTTGGAATCACGCGAAGATGGGCCTCGAGGTGGGCACAACCCACATGGGCGCGCCTGGGCCTCCTGGTGCGCCCAGGTGTCTTGCGCTCACCTCCTTCACCTTCTGGTCCTCCCATGAAGCTTCTAGTGCCTCTTTTGTTCCAACTTTTATTCTTGCACAAAAAACAACACCACGGTAGTTCTGCTGAAAACATTACCAGGCCGGGTTAGTTCCATGCAAATCATACCAAAACAATATAAAATTGTTGTAAACATGGCATGAATACTTCATAAATTATAGATACGTTGGAGATGTATCAGCATTCGCAAGCTTAATTCCTACTCGTCCTCGAGTAGGTAAATGATAAAAGAAATAATTTATGAAGTGTGAATGCTAGCATAGTACATAAGTTTGATCAATGATAATTTCAATCACTTTTCCTAGCATCATAACAACAATTCTTTCTCATAAAACTTCTCATGTTAAAGTAGCAATGAAATCACATGTTAAGGTTCAAACAATGAATTCTCTTGAAACTCAACAACCTATATTCTTAGTCACCAAACAATTCAATTCAACTTATTCAACATAGTCTAAGTAAGAGCTCCACATACTTCTTTTGACCCAAGAACTGTAGAACAATTATTCTACGGTATATTTTCATGCCAACATGGTATTTACAATTACATGGGGGGTGAGGGTTGAGGTAAGAGGCTAATTTATCCTATCACAGTTCTAGGAGACATAATGAAGATAAAACAAGGTTAGTTTAGAGGGAATCTAAGAAGCTAAAAAGGAAGGGTTTATTGTTCTCCTTGATTATGTATTGTAGAAGTGGCAAGTCTTCCTTAAATCTCTATCGCCACGAGCTAATGCTAGGGGGAATGCCTCTTAAGTGTTTATTATTCCTTTCCTTCCAAATGCTCCAGGCTGCTTGGAGAAAGATTTCCATGAATAATGGTCTGTTCCACACATTTTTCGCTTCTGCTATCATGCATAGGCGTGGACTATCATCCTCCCACGTGATGTTGAGCTTGTCCCATCAACTTTTACTGAAATTGCAGTGAAAGATCATATGTTCAATGGTTTCTTCAATTATCCTCCCACAGAGAATGCAATTATAGCTATCGTCGATATTAAAGTGTCTTCGTTTGAGCATGTTCCTTGTGTTTAGGTGGTCAGAGAGTAAGAGCCATCCGAAAACCTTGATTTTAATCATGACTTTAGATTTCCATAGCCAATGATTGACTTGTGTGCTTTGATTTCTCTGAAGTAAAATCTGTAGTATCACTTGGCCGTGAAGTTTCCAGCACCCCAGATGTATGACCAGGTATCATTACACTGGTGCGCGTTGGTGCTATACAAACAATTTTTAACCCCTTTCCGCGACGGCATTTGGAACTGTCGCCAAGTGAGTGTGGGCGATAGGGGGTCCTTCCCAAACGACCCAGAAACCGTCGGGGATAAGGAGCCAAGATGCATATACAGTACTCCTACTCATTTGTGCTCGCATTGCCATCACAGTCGGTATTCTGTGGTGCTACGTTTGCGATGCGCGGCCCATCACAAATGGTTCACTATTATAGAATGTGTATGATAAGCATACAATCACACACATTCGCTTTTCCCAAACAGTATGCGATAACTAATTAAGAAGATTAGCTAATCATCATACGAGTGTCGGACAGGATTATGAAACATCGGACCGTCGTAACATCGTCGTACATGACAACTATCACACACGCTATTCTGTGGTGCAACGTTTACGATGCATACTTCATCAGAACTAATTCATGGTTGCGAATCATGTACGATAAGGCAACTATCACAAACGTCTAGTTTGCCTGCACCATTTGTGATATTGTCTAACATCGCACACGCTTTGCAAACGGCAACTGTGTGCATGCTTGCACACATTTCCTCTCTGTGAACCGTGTTGGATTATGGTGTATATCGCAAACGTTTGTGTTTTACCAACCGTGTGTGCCGTAATGACCTGGAGAGCGTAATTTTACCGTAATTTAATTGCTGCTATTTCAAATTGTACCAAATTTGAATTTGAATGTATACTATAGCTTTATTCATATGCATCAGATTCAAACAACAACTGCATTATTCAATTCATAGGTACATATGTTCATGAATTACATAAGAACCAAATAAAGAATGATGAACCACAGTTGTATACTTGTACTATTAAAGACGATAAAGAAAGAGGCGAAATACATTCTGGTTGCTGAACAAGGTGAAGCGGAATGCCCATATTATTCCCTCCTCGATGCAGAAGACACGCATGACTCTAGTCCAACCCCTTGTGATGGCCGACCGCCCATCCTTCACGGTCTTCATGAAAACATCTAGATAATCATCGTGTTTTGGTAGAAATACTTTAACCTTTGCATGCCCACCAATCATGTAGTTTGAGAGGTAATCTTGAGTAAACTGCTTAGGCAACCACTGCAAAGGAAAAAGATTCAGACATTGTCATCTAACACAACTCATTATGGGTAGTAAAAAGAAGACTGCAGAGTTCTTACTTACCATCCCGCAATTCGCTGTTGTCTTGGATAAAGTGTATACAAATAGTTTAATTGCCATCTTTTGACCCATTTTACTAACAATCTTTATCAGCTTCCTCACTTGATGCTAGTTCATCGATATCTCATTGCCCCATACGCAGAAAGGGTCGAAGTGCGGATCTTTACCAATGACATATGTACCTAAAAGCACCAAGTTAATATTAGAAGCTAAACAGCAATTGCACAATGATGTAGTACAACACTCTTTTATAATATCTTATAACATCCAATATACTCACCTATTAGATGAATTAACATCTTATATTATGGGATGGAAGGAGTTTATTGCATTCTTACAAATTATCGGCTGATTAACTGCTGCTGTATCCATGGGTTAGAGTTAGTTTGAGCTAGTTCGGGCTCAAATAGCCCTAAAGTATATCCAAACATGAGGGCTAGTTTGAGCTAGTTTCATCTAACCCACCCAAAAAAACTATCCAACCCAGGAGGTGCTAATTGGAGCTAGTTCTCCTAGTGCATTTATTGTCAATCTAACCTTGTCATCCAAACACCTCTTTGGATGGAGTTAGTTCGGGGTTAGTCATGAGCTAGAAACTAACTCTAACCTCTAGCTAAGTTGAGTATCCAAACAGGGATGTGTTGTACCCTAGTTAACCTAAAGATAAATGAGTTACAGATATATTCAGTTAAAAGTCTGATTCACCGGTTAGTCCCTTATCAGCCCCCGGCCTATATGGTACCAGCTACCGATATCCTGAACAGTGAGTATATATAAGCCATGGGATGAAACTAACCTCGATGGAAAACAACAGTCGTTCCCAAAATTGTCCTGTGTAGGTACATCGAGAGGCATGTTAAGCACAACAGGCTAAACATCAACCAAAATTATCCATGGCAGACAAAATAATCTCCAAAAGATAGCTTCAGTGTGCAGGTTTAAGCACGCTAGTAAATCAAAACAAATGGAAAGGTGTGTTAACTGCAACAGGCCTAACATTTAACAACAAGAAAACATAGTCATTCAAACTGGTATTGTGCCGGTCTAAGTACACTGGTTATTGTTAAATAAAAATGGAAATGCGTGTTAACTACAAGATGCAGCAACCAAATGTAGTCATTCATAGTGGTATTGTTGAAACTGGTACTGACGAAATTGAACTGCACAGTTCATACTTGCACATATAGAACATCACGTTGTGAATAACTGGAATAAACAAGGCATACTATGAACAACCAAAGATAGCATTTGAAACTGGACATATGCTAACTACAAACAACCGAACAATCAATTTTTTTTAAAAGAGGCATATGCTAGCTATAACAGGCTTAAGCAAGCAAATATATGCATTCCTATCGGTATGTTTAAAACTGGATTGATGAAATGTACTGCATAATAAATAATTGCACATATAGAGCATCACATTGTGAACAACTGAAATAAACAAGGCATACTGCAAACAACCAAATATAGCAATTAAAAACTAGACATATTCTCACTACACTACAAAAGGGACTCGACAAAACAAATCATGGGTTTCCCCCTGTGAAGAGGCACGGCAAAACAAATCATGGGTTTCCTCACTTGTCATAGATGGGATCATTCCCGTGGGAAGAGCACGAACCCTGGATGCGCTCCATGTTGTCGTAGATGGGCTCCTTCACCTTGGAAGAGCACGGCTGTAGGGTGCCCTCCCTGATGTCGCAGACGGGCTCTTTCCCCTTGGAAGAGCAGATGGACTCTTTCCCCTTGGAAGAGCCGGAGAGGGTGCCCTCCTCGTGGTCGCCGTCGATGAGGTCTGACTTGGAAATGTGGATCCCAAGCCAGCGTCATAGAACGTGTCCTTCAGAAATGACAAAAGGGGCTCGATGGCGATGTAGGATGGCAAATTGTTGACAGCGAGCCAGAGGAGATCAGCGACGGTGCCATGGATGAGATCGACGGCGGTTGAACCCAAGGGGTTGGGGGTGGGCCACTTAACCTGTGACATAGCCCACCTCAGGCCATCACTGTCGATGACCTCGATGTCGTAGCCGGCGTCTACGACATACCCGCATACTCTAGCCCACTTCTTGAGTGCCTGCAGCCAGTAATGGTCGTCAGCTTCCTCGGTGATGTCGGGTGAAGAGACCGCGATACACCTCTTTTGGGCCAGTCGCTCCTCGAGCTCCACGGGAAGCGTAGCCAGGCTTAGGCTGCGACGCTCTGGAGTGGGGGATCGGGATTGGGATGGGGATCTGTGGGAAAGGGGGCGTTTGGCAGGCATCATCTAAGAAACTCATGGTGGCCTGGGTATGGAGATCGATGGGTAAGGTGCATGGGCAAACCGGCAGATGTTGACAATGGAGGCCTTGCGGCAGCGGCGGTGGCGGTGGGGACCTTGCTATGGTTTCCAGCGAGGGAGGGGGTGTGTGTGTGTGCGCGCGCACGCCCGAGGAGGTTTTGGTCTGTGTGTGTGTGTGTGTGTGTGTGTGTGTGTGGAGGGGGGGCTGTGTTTGAGGAAATGATGCGGGTACTGAAAATTTTACTACGCGGTAGTCAGACGCGGTAGTGTAATGCCGGGGCTATTGAAAATTTTGATGATGGTGTATCGCACAGGGTCCGGAGATAACAACCATGTGTTATGAAACAGAAAAACCCTCGAGGCGGGCATATTTTTTCGAGGGATGCAGGCGGGATTGGGAACAATAAAACTCACACACGGTCAGAACACAATAACTGTGTGTTATCAAACAGAAAAAATCTGCACACGGGTAGATATTTTTGAGAGGGGAAGCCTCGTGGAGCCCAATGTACTATGTGGATGTGTGCGTGACAGGGGCACCGGCGTGGCACACGGTTAGTTTGAGTGAACCATGTCTGTTGCGTCATTTGACTTGTCTAATGTTCATAAATTTGGCGAAAAATGACGCGGGAGAGGGTCAGAACACGAACACGCTTGCATGTGGACCGAATTTATGTATGAAAAGGGTGGTTTGATGTTCAAATACAAAATGCAACTTCGATGTGGCACCTACCTCGCAAAGCGCACGGTATTGCTTGCCCCCCTCGTGTCGGCACGAAGGGAATCCTAAGCTATGAATGCATGCCCCCAACTGAGGTTCACCTAGAAAAGTGCGAAGTAGCTAGCAGCCCCCCTCGTGTCGGCACGAAGGGAATCCTAAGCTATGAATGCATGCCCCCCAACCGAGGTTCACCTAGCAAAGTGCGAAGTAGCTAGCAACCCCCCTCGTGTCGGCACGAAGGGAATCCTAAGCTATGAATGCATGCCCCCCAACCGAGGTTCACCTAGCAAAGTGCGAATTAGCAGCCCCCCCCACACTTTCAGTCAGCGGGCCAGAGAGGCATCTCACCAAGATGGATCGTAAAACGGACCAAGAATAATCCACCTTGGTCGTACAACCTCTCTCTTGTTGTTGGTCAAAGTGATGGCTGTCCATGCGACCTCGGAGATGGGCTAGCTCGCCAATAATCACGGAAGTAGCTAGTCCCCGAAGACAACCACTGCATGCGTGTGGCCCAAACATATATATGTACGGAGAGGTGGTTTTTAAATACACAATGGAATAACTTTGCTGATAACCACGCGGGCCCATGAATATATAGGCTTGTCGCTGATAACCACGCGAGGGAGTGTACCATTCGAAGACAACCACTACATGCATATGTACGGAGGTGATGTGTGCATGCATGTTTGAATACCATTTCACAACATTGCTGTGGCACGTGCGTCAAAAATCGTACAGTCCCCACACAGAGCGAGGTCGGTTCATTATGTGTCATTGTACTAGCCACTTCGACTCGATGGGAGGGATTCATGTGCACACATGCATGTGTGTGTGCTCAAACGGTATCATGTCATCCCAGAGCATGACCTATATATATACTGTATTACAAGCAAAAAAATAATCCCTCCTAAGTCAAATTAACCTCTCTCATTGTCAGGCAAAAAGTAGTGATGGACCAAGCGGGCCCACAGATGGAAAGCATTGATATCGTTGCTAACCGCTTAAGTGGGTGTGAGAGGAAAACCACCATCGCTTTGCATGTGGGCCAAACATATGTTGAATACCCAAAATGCACAACTTTGATGTGCCACATGCCTCAAAAACCGTAAACCCCCCACACAGAGCGAGGTTCATGAAGCGTACTACATATGATGGTCCTCTTCCCCCTCTTTGAAGCATACTATATGCTCCTACCGTAATACAACCCAAAAAGAATCCTCCTCGATGGTGAAATTAATTAACCTCTCCTGATGTAGGTCAAAGTGATGCATGCATCGATGATGGCCTCATGGGCCCACAGATGGAAGCGTCACACGTGAGTGTCCTAGCTAGGATAACCGCCGCCTGCATGCATGTGGGCCAAAGAGGTAGTGTTGTGTGATGTTTGAATAGCCAATTTCACAACTTCGATGTGGCACGTGCCTCGGAAACCAAAAAGTCCCGACACTGAGTGAGGTGTACTTGTTCATGGACGGTACGTATAGTATATATGCTAGTACCCTCCCACCTCTTCGACGCGTACTATATACCACCATAATACAACAACAAAAAAGATTCTACCTTCCTGGTCAAATTAACCTCACCGCCGGCTGTTCGTCGAAGTGATGGACGACGACCTCGTGGGCCCACAAAAAGTGTCACACGCAAGTATCGAGTGTCGTGTAGGACAACCATCGACTGCATGTGGCCAAAACATGTATGTATGAAAGGGTTGTGTAATGTTTTAAATAACGAATTCACGACTCTGATGTGGCACCTGCCTAACAAAACGGCCAACCCACACGGTGGCTCACACTCGTAGTGTACTGCGAGCCACCCGCCACCCCCAGACGCACACACCCACACACGCACACACACACACACACACACACACACACACACACACACTGCGAATCCACCGCAACTACGATGCATGTTAAATTATCCCACGGTGAACATATGTTACCAAAGGAGGGACGTTTTAATTTCTAAAAAAATAGAGATCATTAAGACATTTTAGTACATTAATTGATCGATTTTCTATGGGTATAATGTGCAAAAATCAAATTTGAGCTACATGCACATGTGACAGTGCACCTAAATGGATTGCAAAAACACATGTGTGTCACTGGGTGCATGTTTTACTCCCCGTGCAAGAAATTTCAAACATTGAGAATCTTGATTTTTAAATTCTAGTACATCCAAAACTTATTTGAAGTTCATGAAACTTATCGTGTTGTCATATGGACACCAATACAAAGTGGCATTGTACTTTTTTTGTGTCAAATTTGAGACCAGTTTTGATGTAATCATTATCTAATTACAAATGGGAGATTATTAATAATTGGGAACCAATATCCCAAATGGATTATTTATTCGAACCGTGAGCATTAGACCAACAATGGATACATGCCATGCTTCGGTTAAGCAATAAAACGACATCATTAATCATCCAAATAGAAAAACAATATACGTGCCGCCACGCGACCCGTGTGCCGTGCGAGCAGGCGTGAGTTGACGGGATGCATGCGAGCAGTCTGCCATGCAGGCAGACAGGGAGGCGTGCGTGTAGGTGTGCGAATTGACAGAGACGTGCTCGCTGTGCAGTGTCATCGGGAGACGTGCGAGTAGTTGTGTGAAACGATGGTAGGCATGCCAGCAGTCTGGTGCGTAGGCTCACCGGGAGGCGAGCCAGTGGTTTGATCGCCGCACGCCTCTCTCCCACTACTCCATATTAATGGTGCGCCCAAGCGGCCGCACCCCCATCCTCGCCACACATACAATCCTCTCTCTCCGCTTGCATCCTCGACGCCGCTCTCAGTCCTCAAAGCCATCAGTGTATGAGGATGCCGCTGAAGCGCCCCATCGGAGGGAGTGGCGACGCCGGGGCTGCTGAAGCACCGGAGCACAGCATGGAGTTGGAGACAGAGGTTGCCGTCATCGGCGGCGAGTTATCGCTGCACCCTGACGTCGTCGACGGCGTCGAGCTTCCACAACCAGAGGCAGAGTTCCACACCCAGTCTTGTGACGACTCGGGCGATGACCCCGACGACGACTCCGACGACGATGGACAACTGGTTAGTCATCTATACCCATTTATGTGTCAAATAGATCCTAGGGTTTCTCTGGTTACTCCTGCCTCCCCCTTTTTGGAATAGAAATCCTATGGTTATGTTCTCCAAATCCATGAAAACTGAGTAAGTTTCGTTAGATCCGTGTAGTGTATTGATTGTTTGCATGGTACAAGTGATAAGTGATTAGTTGTTTCATCTGTGCAAATGATTTCTGCTAGTAATCCGACTAGGGTTAGTGTTCGTGCTAATAATTCCTAGCCAGGACTTGACAATTGATTTTGAATGACCTACATATATGTTTGTGCCACTATTTTCTTCAAGATTGGTCTATACGTAGACGACCGTGCTTAAAAATTGAACCATATCTGGATATGTATAAATAAATAGCCATAAATTCCTAATCCTACTTCACGGCATGTAAACATTGATTTGATGCCAAATTTTGTTTTACTATTTGTATAGGTGCTGTCTGACGATGTGAACATCAAGGACGAAGATGGCCAGAGGAGGTACAAGAGTCAAATCCCGAGGGAGCTTTATGCGGGAAAGCATAACAGGCGTATTAGGACCTGGAACGGTGGCTATCGATGCCCATTTTGCAACCACAAGCTGCATGACGCGTATCTAAGTGTTCTGGCGCATGCAAGCAGATGGGCCGTTGGCTCCTTTAAGCAGAAGTATTCTCGCAGGGTGGCGCATGACGCGTATGCCGAGTACCTGGAGAAGCTTCCGGATCGTACCGGCCTGTGAGATTAGATGTGGGATCGAACTATGTACGCTTGAGTATGCTTAATGACGGTTGAACTATGTACTTATGGTTGAACTATGCTTGTGTCCGCTTATTATCTATGTATGAGTATGTTTAATCTATGTTTACTTATGTCTAAATGTGGTATATGGATGCAATCAGTTCGGTTGATGGAATCTACCTCCGTCCTGGTTTATTGGTCCCCTTTGTAATTTGTGTTAAATTTTGACCAAAGAATTAAATGACAAAATGTTAGTGCAGGTCAGCAAAAATTATATCGTTGGATGCGTATTTGAACATAGTGTTCAATGATATAATTTTTTGTGACATGCATAAAAATTTCTTAGTTAAATATTTGATCAAAATTTGGTACAAATTACAAAGGGGACCAATAAAGCAGGACGGAGGTAGTACGTCAATCACACACGGTTCTCAAAATTGGAACCGTGTCCAATGACTTTCATTTTGCCTGTTGCATCAATCACACACGGTTGGCTCTAGCAAACCGTTGCCTCCGAAATTCTTTGTGGGACAGAAAACCCTCACCACCCAATTCAAAAAAGAAAAAAGAAAACCCTCACCATCCCCACGTCACAAAAACCCTCACCCCGCCCGCCACCCCCTCCGGTCCCCATTCACACCTGCACAAGCTCCTCCGCGTCTATGCATGGCACCTCCTATTGTGGCGATAACCACTTAGCTCGACGCCTGCCACTGCCGCCAGGCTGCCGGTAAAGCCCACCGCATTTCGACACTTCCGCTTGCCGCCGCCTATCGCCATCGACTTTCTCGACCCTGTTCGCGGTCGACCCAGCTCCGCTCGGTTGGGGAATCTTCCATACTGACGGTTCTTTCTCATGGACAACAAGGGAATTTAATGAGATATTATCTCATCTCTTATCCCAGTTCATCTACCTCCTTTAATCACCCAACCGAAATCACCGTGAATTCATTTTTATTCGAGCTGATTTGAGGGTTTTCTTCCATTCATAGAGTGTACAGTGCACAGACACATCAGGACTTTGCGGCCTCCGCCAGACATTCAATCTCACCGTACCAGATGACTTGAGGATGCGCGCGTATGTTCAATCTCACCCTAAATCTGTTGGCATGGCCTACTTTCCTGAACATATTCTAAATATTGCTACATTTGGATAAAAGGTGCCACATGCACCATATACGTCAAAGGGGATTTTTCACCTCTTCTTTCTATATTAGGCAAATTAATGATGTATTGTCCTTTCGATTACTCTCATATTTCCATGACATCATGTTTACCCTATCTGTTTAATTATAGATTTTTGCCCTTCGATTTCAACTGCTATACAGTTCTTTCAGTTTGGGCCCATATTTGCATTACCATAGTTTCTTTAACAATCCTACCATTTTCTGCAGTGCGTCCCTTACTATGAAACATAATCGGTAGTGCACAATCTTTCCCTTTACATAAATCAAGACTGCAGGGATGTCATACTGAACACAAACCATGGATTTACAATCGTTGCTACTATAAGACTTGATGAACGTGGTGACTCCTATTTTGGCACTGGCCTTTGGAAAGAAATTTCTAAGTATTATGTACTGAAAGCTGGCCCTATAATTGCACTGCACATAAAAGGGCATGGTCATGAGATATATGCTAACTTCTCCAACGATATCATCCGTCCAGACTTTGTTCGAAGTAAGTTTTCTTTTTAAGTATCTGCATGCTGACTTACCCAGCAATATCAAATGAATTGTGTAGTATTTAAGCAACCAATTGTTAATCCATTTTCTTACTATATTCCTACGTAATAACTTCTAGTTACCAATACACTTTTCTATTGCCCTGTTTTAACTAAATATTCCCTATACTCCCACTTCTATCAGAAAGCGCCACCGACAAGGAGACTCCGGAGGTGGAGAATGGGGCTGCCAACAAGCGGAGGTGGGGAGAGCAAGAACCGCAAGCGACTCCAGCAGGCCTAGACTTCATCAGCAACCTCCCCGATGATATGCTGACAATCATCATCTCCCTCCTCCTAGTCAAATATGGGGCGCGAACAACCGTCCTTTCCTAGCGGTGGCGCCCCCTATGGAACTCCACCCCTCTCGACCTCATCGACACCCACGAGCTCTTCCATGGCTATCACAAAAGCTTGGATGCATTCTCCAAGATCCTCGGCAGTCACCTTGGCCCAACTAGAGGCCTTAGAATGGGCAAGTTCTGTTCCAATGGCAAGGACCGAGCCAAGCTTGACAACTGGTTCCGATCCCCTGCCCTCAATCAGCTCGAGGAGCTCACTTTTGATGACGGGCATATGCGCTCCGCCTCGCGCCCATGCTGCGCGTCTCCAAGTTCAGGAACTGCCATCCCCCCTTAATGACGCGCCCGCTCTTATTCTACCACGACTGAAGCACCTCGAGCTCGTCGCCGTCTGCCTCCCAAATGGTGACATGGAGCGCCTGCTCTGTGGCTGCACTGCACTCGAGTACCTTTGTCTTCAGGCGATCAATGGGTTGAGTAGCTTCCACATCACCTCCATGATTCTCCGGACTATTTATGTGTGTTCCTGGTGCGGTAGGAAGACATCACAAGATGTGTACCATGGTATGGTCATTGAGGACACACCTGCACTTGCGAGATTACTTGTAGTTGATCAAGAAGGTCCAACAAGAATCAATGTCATTTCTGCACCGAAATTCACAGTGGTGGGCTACTCGTCTGACAAATACTCCGAACTTGTTATTGGATCCACACCCGTTTAGGTACAACAGCCGCCTTCTACCTCTCCTTCTACAAATTAACATTATTTCTAATTTTGAAGATGTTCGTTCATTTGTCATCCAGAAAATGATTCCGACAAGCTTGACCCCGAAACTACGCACAGTGAAGGTCTTGGCACTAGAATCTATCGGCCCTAACCTGGAGCAAGTTGTCAGTTTCCTGAGATGCTTTCTATGCCTGGAGAAGCTATATATCGAGGTGATGTTCCTTTCCTGTTAAATGTGAACCATAAGGGAGTTCAATTTGTCACACCTTTTTCCAAGTTTACAATGATAATGTACTATGATTTTTGAAGGATTCTTTTGGAGGATTTCAGTACATACATGTCCCCCCCCATATTGGTTGCTTGATCCATATGGGTACAATCCATAAGCATTTCTCCTTTGGATTCATCTGTACTAGTTTTCTTAGGGAACTTTTCATCCACTCCAACCTCTTGTGAAGAAGGCTACATTTTTCTAGAATATAATCAAATGCCCATGTTAATCATGTCATATCGAAGATGTCATGTTAGTGCATTTTACAAATCCTGCAAACCAAATAGGCCTGTAGTAGTGTTCAAAACTGCATGTATGCACTAACACATTTTCTTCTTTTGCAGATAAGATTAGGCCCAGTGGTGGATAATGTGATACAATATAACAATCACGTCGAATGCCTAGATCTGCATCTCTCAGAAATTACTTTGAACTCCTACCGAGGGACCTTATCGGAGATTATATTCGCCAGGTTCTTTGTTGTCAGAGCAAGGATGCTGAAGGAAATGAGGTTTGCCCTTCATTTATTTCGCAAAAATGAAGGGTTTGTTAATCAGCACCGGCGCCTGCAGCAGAATGGAATAGGCTCCAAAAATGCTGAATTTCATTTTGGAACTTCAGATGACAGAGTAATCGGAAGTCATCGTGTCGACCCCATACATGACTTCTCAGTGGCTGACCCCTTTGCAAAAATTATGAGGTTTCCAAAGCAGACTTAGATGTGGTAATATTAGTTTGAACCTCTCTGATATCCATGTTCAATGGATCAGCCTGGGCCTTTGTAGCTGATGAGCTAAATTTCATTTCTAATATTAGTTTGAACCTTGTAATCTTCGAATTTGAGCCATATAACTATGGAATTTGAACCTTGTAATATTTCGAGCTTTTGTGGTACAACCGTTGAAATGGCATCGTATGAGACTCGTATATTGGTAGCACTATTTTGACCTTAATATGCAATGGTCTTAGATTTTATTAACCATTCTCGAATTTGTTTACCTTGTCGGTCTCATAGCACATGATCTGTATAGCTAGCTCGACTGCGATCTTCAACATTATTGCCCAAAGTTGGTTTCTTCAACCGTGTGCCCTGTAGAGCGCATAATTAATTATCGCACTCGAGTGTCCATCATCACCCTCTGTGTAACTTTGACCTCATCACCCACGGGTAAACTTATGACCGAAGTCATTCCACACACTTCGTTTTTACAAAGCTTTTTGCCAATAAACGCCCACGATTTGTCCCTCTTCTAGCCAACGCGTGGCCAAACTAGCTAGGCGGGAAGCTTACGTGGTAAACTGCGTGGTAGCACGGGAACAACCTCACTAACGATACATTTGGCGCCTCTTCGAGCCCACGCGTGGTCAAACGAAATGCGTGCGGTGCAGTGTTGTCAAGCGTGCACTGGAATCCTCCGCTATGAACGCCGTGACAAGACATGACGATTACAGGCCGACTGGCCCCCATTTATTACAGCGGCCATTTAACCCTTGTCTCTCTTAAACCTTTTGATCGCGCCCCACCATTGCAAGAAGCACACCCACCACGAGAAATTCTTAGAGGGTATCCTACGCGGCTCCAATGGCGCTCCGAGCGGCTGCCGACAACGAGCAGCAGTTCACCATGCATGCCGTGGTGGACACCCACAGAAGGTTCACGGACCTCTCAATGGTGTACACCAATGAACCGGTCTGGGTGGAGCACTCCATCCACATCATGGAGCTGTTGCTTGCCAAGGAGAAGTACAAGGTGGTCTGGTTCGACCTCAAGTACACCCGCGCTCGTGCCGGGTATCGTCCCAAGGTCGCCGTCGCCCAGATGTGCGTGCGCCACCACGTCCTCGTCTACCACTACTGCCTGGCCACAAGGCCTTGCGAGCGTTTCGCTAGGTTTGTCAACAGCCCCCACTACATGTTCGCTACGGTGGACATCACCAATGATGTAAAGGCGCTCGAGAATTCGGGCATCGCCTGCCAGAATCTTGTCGACATCCAGGGCTAATACAAGATCTGGGGCAGCAAGGAGCATGAGAAGGACTCACTAGTTCACCTCGCCGAGGCCATCATCAACCCCTACTACAGAGACATGAAGGATTCCTGCAACAAGGACAAGTGTGCCTGGCACCCAGCCTGGATGGAGAAACTCGACAAAGCTCATGTCGTGTACACGGCCAAGGAGGCATACACGAGCTACGACATGTACAGGTGGATCGTTGACATGAGGAAGTGCCTCCTTCCCCAAAACGGCTAGGGATCCAGCCGGAAGCAGAGCAATGGCAAGCGTTGTCGCAACAATAAATAGATGATTAGATCCTCGTTTCTCCTAGTTTAGTATGGATGTAATTGCTTACTTTGGTGTGTGGAAATGTTATGTGTGTAGTCACTTGTGTAATTGTATGCTTAATTTGGTTTTGCAATGCGGCCTTTTTAAGTATATATGTTGATGCTCTGCAGACAGAGCAAATCACATCGCACACGGACTAAACAATGGAACCCGTCGGTGATGATTTCATCAATCACTGACAATTGTATACCAGCTATCGTTTGCTGACAACACACACGGCTTGTTAGCAGGAATTGTCTGTGTTGTTATCGGTCTTCCCACATGTTTCCGATTACAGACCTGTTTGCCGCGTATCACAGACAGCTTGTTAAGTTGAACCGTTTATGTCCTCTTGGTTCAATGCAAACAGTTCATTCGAGTGAACCGTATGCCATATATCGAACACACCTTGATCTGGCTGACCATTTCTTTTGTGTTGCCTAATCACAAACAGTTCATCCGAGTGAACCGTATGCTGTATATCGCACACACCTTCATCTGGCTGCCCGTTTATTTTGTTCCTCCTCATCGCAAACAGTTAATTGAACTGAACCATATGCCCTATATCGCACACGCAACTAAAATCTGAACCGTGTTTGATGCATCCATCATCACAAATGTTTTGCATCTTTTTTGATGGTTTTTTACACCACCGTTTGCGATTATTGCATCGCACACAGTTTCGTCGAAGGGTCTCTGATTGTAGTGTCGCATTAGCAGCATCCTGCAGTAGTGTTAGTATCGTTCTGAAGGTGGGTGTCAGCCGTGATGACTTGTATGTCACGCAACTCCTCGCGTGCAAGGACAAAAATATGAAGGTGAAACGCCTCTCCTAGCGCCGTGATGCTCAAGAAATCCCTCACCGAAACATCTTCGTCTCGAGTGAAGGAGAATGCTCATGGGTGTGATTCAGCCAGGATCAAATCCGTCCATTGATCTTTCCACATTAAGACATTAGATCCATACCTCACCATAACTTTGGTGATACCACGGTAGATTGGCACTAGTTTGAGAACGTCACGCCACCAAAAATAATCGCATGGGTCCGATGCATGTGGTATCTTGTTATTGTAATAGGTGTTCCAGATTAGCTCTACCCATGGTAAATCCATTTTGTTGTAAAATTTGTGGAGATATTTCAATAATAAAGCATCACTTTGTACTCGGAGGTTGATGATCCCAAGGCCTCCACAAGCTTTTGGCTAGAAACTCTGTCCCAAGAAGCAAGGGAGTGGCATGATTCCCCTTGCTTGGATTTTTTGTCCATAAGCATCCTCTGCGTAATTTGTCGAGCAGTTCAAGGATCTTAGGTGGAAATTTTAACATGCAGAGAGCAAATATCATTAAAGTTGTGATCACTGAATTTAAGAGGGAAATCTTTGCTCCATAGGACATCAAGGTAAGGGTAGACGTGAGTCTTGTTTCCACAGAGCAAACTGGGGGCATAAAATCATGTACCGATGGTTTTGTTGTGCCGAGGGGTAGCCCGAGGTAAGTAAAGGGCATTTTACCAATATTGCACCCAAAGATCTGAGCCATGTTTGCACTGAGTTGGCTGTCGCAATTAATTGGAATCAAAGTTGATTTATGAAAATTTATTTTGAGGCCAATTGAGATTGCATAATCAGTTAAGATCTCCTTGACTGTTGTTGCTTGTGTGGGGCATGCTGGCATAATAATGATAGTGTTGTCCACATATTGGATGACCGGGTAATCTGTCTGGTCCGGTCGAGGAAATGGGAGTTGAATGTGTCCTTGTCTGTATGCTTCATTTAATGCAGCTTGAAGGAGATCAGCTGCCAATACAAAAATAAGAGGAGACAGGGGATCACCTTGGCGCACCCCACACGTACAGAAGAACTATCAGCCTAACACTCCATTGAGGAGGACTGAAGATTTTGCATATGAGAAAATGCTTTGCATCCATCCAAGCCATTTATCATTAAAACCCATGTTCCTCATAATTTCAATCATTGCTGCATGTTCAATAGTGTCGAAAGCTTTAGCAAAGTCTAGCTTGAGGAGAATGATCTCTTTTTTCGAGGCTTGGCATTGAAAAATGTATTCAAATGCCCATGCGAGGCAATATTGTATGAATCTCCCATGTATGAAACCATATTGGTTGTGATGTATGATTTTTAGAATTAGTTTTTGGAGCTGATTGGCAAGTAGTTTAGTGATCACTTTGAGACAACCATTCAGCAATGTAATCGGTCTATAATCATTCACACCTGCTGGCGAGTTGATCTTGGGGATAAGAGTGATGAAACCATCATTTATGCTTTCAAGATTTAGGCCCCCTTCAAAGAATTGTGAGCAGAGAGCATAGAAGTCTTCTTTGATAATATGCCAATAGGATTTCAGAAATGTCCCAGTGAATCCATCAGGACGTGGGGCTCAATCTGCGGGCATTTCTTTTATAACTTGGTCGATTTCATCATGTGAGAAGGGAACTGTGAGTTGGTCCAGGTCTTCAATTCTCTTGATGATGTTGGGCAGATCAAACTTAATTTCATATGGCTTTGATGTTCCAAGTCTTGACTTAAAAGCGTTAAAAATGATTGCCTCTTTACCGACACGGTCCTGTACTGTGGAGCCATCATCAAGCTCAAGGGAGGCAATATTGTTTTTCCTATATCTCTCTGAAGCCATGGCCTGGAAGAATTTTCGTTGCTCATCCCCAAATTTGATCCATCGTATAGTGCAATGTTTCTTCCAATATTGCCTTTGATAGGATAGGAGTATTAAAAGGTGTTTCTTGAGAATTCTCCTAAAATTAAATTCAGGGACAGTGAGATCTATTTTATTCTCCAGGGCATCCAAGTTAGCTAGTGCCAGATTTGAGTTTTCAATTGCCACTGAAAGTTTGGAGATGTGTTTGCTCCATCTCTTTAAGGCTCCTCTCGGATTCTTTAATTTCTTACAAAGAGTTTTAGCCGGGTTGGTAGTATTAATCTGTTTGGATAATTCCTGAGTTACAGTTTCCATAAACCCCAGGTGCTCAACCTAGTAGGATTCAAATCTGAAAATTTTACTGCGGGGTATAGATTTTCCAATTGTTACACAGCAAGGTATACGATCTGAAACTAGTTTGCCCATGGGTTTAACCATTGTATTTGGAAAAGAGTTTGTCCAATTAGTGGATTTGAAGAACCAATCCAATTGTTCTAAAAGAGGTTGTGTCTACATGTTGCTCCAGGTATAGGCCCTGCCTTTAATAGGCAATTCAATCAGGGATTGTATTATGATGAAATCATTGAAAGTACTCATATCGTTAAAATTTCCACCAGGTTTAATTCTGTTGTCAGGGCTTCGGATATAGTTAAAGTCCCCTAATAAAAGCCAGTCCTCATCGTCCGGGATGTTTAAGTTTAAGAGCCAATTGGTATAGATTACCCTATTGTCCCCCTGGTAAGGACCATAAACATTGACTAGTGTCCAAGTATGAAGTGACATGGTCGATTGAAATTTAATTACCAAAGCAAAGTCTTCAGTGTAAACCACAGAGTGAGAGAAAACAGAGCTATTCCAGATTGTTGCAATGCCCCCAAAAGCACCAGGAGATGGTACCAATGCAAATTTATCAAAACGATGAGGGCAGCAAGATTTAACAAAAGCAAGATCAATCATAGGCTTCTTTGTTTCCTGTAAACAGATAACTGCGCATCCACTAGAGGAGATAGCATTCACTGGTACAGCGAGGTGCTATACAAATGGTTTTAACCCCTTTCCGCGATGGCGTTCTGAACCTCGCCAAGTGAGTGACTGCGATAGGGGGGTTTCTTCCCACATGACCCAGGAACCGTCAGGGATATGGATCCGTGATGCATATACAGTACTCCCTACTCATTTGTGCTTGCATTGCCATTGCAGTCGGTATTCTGTGGTGCTACGTTTATGATGCGCGACCCATCACAAATAGTTCACGATTATAGAAGTAGACAATCACACACATTTACTTTTCCTCTACTGTGTGAGATTCGATGTAAGAGTGCACAAAGTTGTTGCTATAAAACTATATGAGAAGCTTGAATACATCTCACACGATTCATCCATCGTACCCGCATCGGATGATCGACCTATCACACGCATTCTTTTATGACCAAATGTTTGCGATGCGCACAACATCACAAACAGTCCATAATTGCGAAGCGTGTGTGATAAGGTGACTATCACAAACATTTAATAAGAAAGAACTGTGTGCGATGCTGTTGTTAATCGGACACGTTTTTTCTTGGCTGATCGTGTGTGCAGCAGAGATTGATCGCACACGTAGTGGATCCTACAAACGCATCTGATCTCCACGTCTATCGCAGACGTTTCGCTTTTGCAAACCGTGTGTAGTGTAATCCCTAAATAATCCCTAATTTAAAAATCACATGTTTTGAATTTGAAAGTAGGCAATCACTTATTTTATATTCAACCATGTTTATTACAAACGTAGGTTCAACCACGAATGCATACTTCGATGCACAGGTACATATACTGAAGAACTAAAGAAGCACCAAGTAAAGAATGATGAAGCACAGTTGTACTAAAGACTATAAAGAGAGAGGCGAAAGACATTCTGGTTGCTGGAGAAGCTGAAGCGGAATGCCCATATTGTGCCCTCCTCCATGCGTAATGCGCGCATGACTCTAGGCCAACCCCTTGTGATGGCAGCCCGTCCATCCTTCACTGTCTTCATTAAGACTTCTCGATGCTCATTGTAGTCTGGATGAAATACTTTAACCTTCATTGCGTGTCCACCAATCATGTACTTTGCGAGGTAATCTTGAGTGAACTGCTTCAGGAACCACTGCGAATGAAAAAGATTCAGACACTGTTGTCTAACAACTCATTATGGGCAGCAAAAAGAGAAGGCTGCAGAGTTTGTAGTTACCATCCTACAGCTCACTCTTGTGTTCGATAGAGCATAAACAAATAATTTGCTTGCCACCATTCGTATCTTTTTACTAATAATCCTTATCAATTTCCTCACTTGATGCTTGTTCATGAATATCTCATTGCCCCATACGCAAAAAGGGTCGATGCGTGGATCCTTGCCAAGGTCATATGTAACTATAAGAAATAAGTCAATATTAGAAGCTAACAAGTGTCCAGACCTAGATCTATATGCACTACATTATGGAATGATGGGGGGATTACAAGCCGAGGGATGAAACTAACCTCGGCGGAAAATGGTGGCCACTCCCGTTGTTGTCCTGCATAAGTAGTGGAAAGGCATGATAAGTACAACAACCTTAACATCAAACAAATACAGCAAAGGTAAACAACATCATCTCCAAGTGATATATTGAATGTGTTGGTTTCAGCAAGCTGTTAAACCAGATATAAAATGGAAGGCAATGTTACCGACAACAGGCTTAACAGCCATCAAATATTGCAATTCAAACTGGTATTGTTGAAAATGAATAGAATGTAGGTAATGCTTAAACATCACACTAGATAAATGTGTAAAACTGAAATAAAGGGCATGTGTTAACTACACCAGGCATAACTAGAACCAAATATAGCCATTCAAACTAGTATTGATGCAGTCGAGCGGCACAATTCCGGCTTGCACATAATGAACATCACATTGTGAATGACTGAAATAAACAAGGCATAAATGATCAATATAACAACCAAATATAGCCATTGAAAACTGGACAGAGTCTCACTACAACCAACCTAACAAGCAAATACAGATAAACAAGGCATCTGCTTGAAAACTGGACAAATGCTCACTGCAACCAACCTAACAACCAAATACAGATAAACAAGGCATCTGCTTGATAACTGGACAAATGCTCACTACAACCAACCTAAGAACCAAATACATATAAATAAGGCATCTGCTCGATAACTGAAAAAATGCTCACTGCAACCAACCTAACAACCAAATACAGATAAACAAGGCATCTACTCACTATAAACAACCAAATATAGCCATTCGTGAAACTGGAGTGGACAATTCATACTTAAACATCACATAGCCCTATTAAACAATACATTTTTGCATAACTGAAATAATTAAACATGGCACAGTTAAAGCACCGCACGACAAATGCTACTACAACAAAGGGTATGGGTTGGCAAGCTAGAAAAGGTAAGATTTGCTGATAGGATGTTGCCTCACATGTCATGGACGGGATCCTTCCAGTTGGAAGAGCACAGACCCATGGTGCACTCTCTGATGTCATAGATGGGCTATTTCACCTTGGAAGACCTTTGTGGGTGCCCTCCTCATGGTCGTGGTCGATGAGATCTGACTTGGCAATTGAGGATCCCAAGCCGCCGCCGTAGAATGTGTCCTTCAGAAATGACAAAATGGGTTCGATGGCGTACGAGGATCGCAAATCCTTGACCGCTTGGCGAAGGAGATCAGTGGCATGGCCGTCGAAGAGATCGAAGGCGGTTGAACCAGAGGGGTTGGGGATGGAGCACTTAACCTATGACATGGCCCGCGTGAAGCCGTCGCTGTCGATGAGCTTGATGTCATAGCCAGCTTTCTTGAGATACTGTATTACGCTAATACGCTGACATGAAGCCTTTGGCATGGCAATGTAGTCGACGTCTTCACCGGCTTCCGTGGCGACGTGTTGCTCCGGGATCAATAGGTCGGGGCGAATGGCGGCCACCTCGCCAACGTCCACCGGAGAGGCCATGATAAACCTCTTCTTGGCCGAATGCTCGTCGGGCTCCCCGGGATACGTGGTCGAGCTTAGGCTGCGACATTCTGGAGCAGGGGTTGTGGATCTGGTGGGGAGAGACACCACATGCCTCATCTAAAAACTCAGGGGAGTGGGGCGACGGTATGGGAATCACTGGGTAACCTGAACTTTATTATCTAAGCTAGGAGGAACGGGCAGACCAGCAGGGGTTGGCGGCGGCGGCAGTGGCAGCTAGCTAGGGTTCGAGGGGGGAGGGGGCTGAGTGGGGGACTATGGAGGAGGGGGGTGGTGGTGGTGTTTGAGGATACACCACGACTACTGAAAATTTTAGTAATGGTGGGTGGAGATGGTGGTGGACGAGGGAGGGCGACGGTTCAAATGCCTCGGCTATTGCAATTTTACTATAAGGTAGGTGCTAGAGGAGTGTGGGCGATGGTTGAAGTACGGCGACTACTAAAATTTGGGTAAAGGAATTGATGCGGGGCGGGAGTACCCAAGATCACGCACGGTCCAATAAGAACATGCGTGTATGATAATAAGGAAAAGTGGCGGAAGCCGCATGTAGTTTTTTTTAGTTTTCTAGCTAGCTGGTCTATCGCAAACGGTTCGTCCTAACTTTCAGACGCAGACATGGAATTCAATCTAAATAAACTACCCGCCTTTAGCTTGCGCAGGTGGTGATTTTACAGCACACTTGCATCGCACACGGTTAAGCCAGTACCTCCACCCTTTGCTCGTGCTTGCGCAGTCGTGGTGATTTTACAACGCACTTGCATCGCAATGGTTGAGCCAGTACCTCCACCTTTGCTCGCGCTTGCGCAATCGTGGTGATTCACAGCGCACTTTCATCACACCCAGTTAAGACATTATACCCGTGTCCGTTGAGCGTCATCAGAGTCTTTGCAGCAAAAAAAACGTTAGAGAGGGTCAGAAGACAGCCACACCAGCATGTTCAAAATTCCAATGCACAACTTTGACCGCGCGGGCCCACGGTTGGGCGCGTCGTTGAATATCGACGAGAGGGGCCAGAAGTCAAGAACCACCTGGAAGTGGCCAAATATATGTAGGAATATTGGGTGTGATGTTTAAAACTTTAAATACACAATGCACAACTTTGGTGGCACCTGCCTCGCAAACCCGAAAGCACCCTTGGATATATCTATAATGACATAATGTCACCATGACGTACCATAAGACGGACCAGTGAATCTATTGTTTGGTCAAACGACAACTGTTGTTGTCGATAAACCGCTTGGGCCAATAGATTGAACCATCATAAAAACCGCACGAGAGGGACCACAAAACAAACACCTCTTGCTTGCGGCCCAAAATGATGTAAGTTGGAAGGGGTGATGTGTGTTTTCAATATAGAATAATGTACAATTTAGATGTGGTGCCTACCTCTCGATACAGCAACAACCATGAAGGCCAGGTAGTTAAGGATGAGAAACGCAGGGTACGGTGTAGGTCGAACCCAGCAATCCGAGCATGTGGGAGGGAATCCTGACAACGCATAAGCTCGAGCTTTGGTTGAACGACATGTGACGGTGACCGGCCCTAACACGAACTAGGAGGAATCCATTCATGGCCAATACATACCCCTCGTTATCGGTCAAAGGGATGATATATATACACTCTTGGAGCCCACAGATATGCGTGTCATGACAAAAAACCGCACAAGGGAGACGTGGTCGATCAGAAGACCATGTATACATTGCATGCGGCCCGAAAATATGTATGGGTACGGTGGTGTGTGATGTGTTTAAATCCCGAATGCACAACCTCGATGGGCCACCAACTACATTACAAACCGAACACCGTACCCAACCCCAAGCCTGGTTCAATATGTACGATGTCGGCTTCCCAACTTCGAGGCGGCGGCGGGGGGGGGGGCCCCCCCCCGGGGTGTCGTCCAACGCATGCGCTCATTGTCAAACCCTTCTCGTTGTTGGGTCAAAGGGATAGATTGTGTGGGCCCCCCTCATTATCGGTCAAGGATAATATATATACCTCGGTAGCCACTACTGCAGGATGGTCCAAACGCGACAGTCGAATCAGAGACCCTTCAACGAAACTGTGTGTGATGCATCAATCACAAACAGTGATGTAATAAAACCGTCAAAAAAGATGCCAACCATTTGCAATGGCGGCGGCATCAAACACGATTCATATTGGAATTGCGTGTGCGATGAGTGGCAAACGGTTAATCCAGAAGAATTGTTTGCGATGATGAAGAACAACAGAAACGGGCAGCCAAATGAGGGTGTGTGCGATATACGGCATACAGTTCACTAGGATGAACTGTGTGTGACTAGGCAACACAATGGAAACGGTTCAATTGAACAAGATGTGTGTGATATGCGGCAAACAGGTCCGCAATCAGAAATGTGTGCGTAGACCAATAATAACACAGACGATTGCTACTAATAAGCTGTGTGATTTGCTCTGTTTACAGAAGAATAACATATATATACATCTGGGCTATTCTGTTTCGCTAACAGAATAATATTCTGTTACCCTACTTGAATTGACGCAATTGACAGGTTGGACTGACACTGTTTGCCACCTGAACTGATCTTCCTGTATCTTCCACGGACAGAAACAGGGCATTCAACGGGGAGCTTCCGGGGGTTCTTCGACGCGGTGCTGTGGGCCATTCGTTGCCAGAGGAGACATGTATGGGATTCCGCACGTGCGCGCGCTCACCTGGTCGTGTTTTCCGATCTCAAGTCACTAGTGATGACGGCATGGGCATTTGGCGGTGGAGGTGTTGCGGGCGTTGGTGTTTTACCGTGGTGTTCGTAGTTGTTGATTTTACGTCCGCTTGTTGTTTTATGTGTTATGGGGATGTGAGAATGATTGGTGGGTGAGAGTTTTTGGAGATTCTTTGACTGTAATTTCTGATGAGAAGTTTTGCTGTTCTTGGTCATTGGCCATGGCCGCCATGCAAATGTGTTCTTCTTTTTCTGATGTTTTGTTTTCAAATTGGTGTTGTAGGAAGAGAGACGAGGATTGTATGGATAGATTTGTGTTGTCAATTTTGCTTCTTGAGTTGTTTCTACCCCGGATTCCCATGTGATTTGGTAGTTGGCGGAGGTGGTGTATGGTGTCGGCGTCCTGGGAACGGGGTTACCCAGACTTGCCTACCTGCGGCCCAGGGCGTGGCTCCACCAACGGCCTGGTACGGCCCATCTTCAGCAGCAACCACTCAAGACCCTCGCGAGGGGCCAAGCCTCGTGAGGCGGACGCCGCCAAGACCTCCTCAGGGGCGGCCTCGCTAGGCTGGCTCCCGAGGAGCGGAGATATCTATGCAAGGGGCACCTCGCGAGGTTCGCGTGACGTGGGTCATGACGACCAAGGCCAGGCGAGGGCCAGTGGGCGCAGAGTACCAGTTTCCTCTTTGGTGATAAAGGGGCAAGCGCAGGCGAGGAGTCCCGAGGCATCAGGCAAAGGTTTCCATATCGGTGCAACAAGACCAAGACCAGCAGGACGGCAGGACGGAGGTCACCGCAGAGCCCACAACTGCATCACCACCAGAGCCTTTGGCAGCCGAAGACCACCTTTGGTCAGGATAGCTTGTACCAGTTGTCTCCCTTCAAACTTCGCCATTGTGGGATCCCTTCCCGCCTAACATTTCGGAAGAGGACCCGGGCCTCTATAAATAGGACTAACCACCACCATAGTCAGGGATCGGCTCATCTTGGATTGGATCCACTCCACCAAGGCCATCTCACCAGCTCATCGAGCTCAAGAAGTCCTCCCCTCAAGAGGCTGTTCATCCACTGTACCAGTTCATCCTTAGCCCGCGAGGCAATCCAGCACACCACACTAGAGTAGGGTATTACACCACAATGGTGGCCCGAACCAGTATAAACTCTCGTGTCTCTTGTTCCTTGGGTTCGGCGAGCTAGGGCTTGAGATTGTTGCGAGAGCAAGCTAGGAAGAGAGGGATCTTCGTGCGCACCCCAGTGTTCGAACCTCAAGGGTTTGCCGGAACCCATAATCTGATATTTGGCGCACCAGGTAGGGGTGCGCCGAAGCTTCGCTCCTCCACCAGCTTCACCTCTCCATTCGGCCCCCATGGCCGGAGCCACTCCTCCAACTGGACCGACGGACGCCCGCGATGGCGCCATGGGGCCCAGGGACCTCACCCCCGCCTTACGGCGGGTGCAGTGGCCGCACAAGTTCAGGCCAAAGATGCCACCCCGCTATGACGACGTGGCGGATCCGTCGACCTTCCTGCTGGCATATTAGGAGGCCTTTCTGGAGACTGGAGGCGAGGACAAGGTCATGGCCAACTGGTTCCCCATGGCCCTCGCTGGCGCACCGCACACCTGGCTGCTCAACCTGCCAGGATCCTCCGTGGCTTCTTGGGAGGAGTTGCGCGGCCTTTTCTCGCGCGCTTCGCGGCGCCGGCGCTTGTCGCTGTCGCGGCCCTCCTCGGCGGCTCACAGGCACCGCCCTCGGACCGTCATGTCAAGCAGTTCTTTCGCCAGATCGGCACCGCCTTGATGCAGCAGGGGCATCCTCCAGGATGGGCGGCGCCCAAGGCCGACCTCACCTTCGACTCAGGGGACCACCCCGCTACCACTGCTGGCTCAGGCGCGCTCCCAATGCTCTGCACACCCACCATCTGCAACATCGCCATGACCAAGACCCTCATCGATGGCGGAGCTGGCCTCAACGTGCTCTCTGTGGAAGCTTTCGGCTTGCTTCACGTGCCGTACGGCCGGCTCCGCCCCACCAAGCCTTTCTCCGGAGTCGGTAGCGGATCCACCAGCCCCCTGGGGCAGATACGCCTCCCGATCACTTTCGGTACCCGGGACAACTACCGCACCGAGCTGATTGACTTCGACATTGCCCGCATCGGCCTCCCATACAACGCCATCCTTGGGTACCCTGCCCTAGCTCAGTTCATGGCAGCGAACCATGTAACGCCCAAGATGCGGCTATATCTCCCACGTGTCGAGGCACGACATAGAGGCATAACACACAATCCCATGTAATGAACAAGGAAGGGATAAATAGTTGGCATACAATCGCCACGTCACACAATGATCAAATAATTCATACATCATTCAGAGTACACACATAGTCTGACTACATACCAATCCAAATGAAAAGAAGATAACCCCAAATGCTAGATCCCGATCGTCCCAACTGGGCACCACTACTGATCATTCGGAAAAGACACGTAGTAACGGCCAAGGTCCTCGTTGAACTCCCACTTGAGTTCAGTAGCATCACCTACAATGGTATCATCGGCACCTGCAACTGTTTGGGTAGTATCCATGAGTCACGAGGACTCAGCAATCTCAAAACCCACGAGATCAAGACTATTTAAGCTTATGGGTAGGATGTGGTTATGAGGTGGAGTTGAGGTGGCATCCCTGGATTGGTCCGGGCGACATGTCCGGCGGACACGTCTGGCGTGGACGGATGTGTCCGGCGGTGCGAGGAGGAATATTGCTAGGGTTTTGTCCACAATTTGAGGAGGGGGAGGTGTATTTATAGATAGGGGGAGCTAGGAGAGTCCAAATGAGGTGCGGTTTTCGCCCACACGATCATGATCCAACGACGGAGAGCATGGAGGGGGTTTAGATGGGTTAGTGGGCTGTTATGGAGGGGTGTTGGGCTACAATGAGAGAGGGGCTTTTGCGGTTACCCGGTTAACCGTTGGGGCATCAAACAACCTCCAAATGGAACGAAATTTGACAGGAGGCCTACCGGTGATGTACCAAGGCCACTCGACAAATCTCGGCCCATTCCGAGAACGTTTTTCTCCCACTCACGAAACGAGATTCGAGGGGTGCAACGGGTGCATGTGTGAGTGTCGGATTCCGAAACACACAACGGGGGAAAAGACCGGATGCATGAGATGAACACGAATGCAAATGAGATGCACATGATGAGATGAGATGAAATGCATGACATGAACAAAATGCAAAACGAGGACAAAACCCAACCACGGAGGATATAACATATAACATAGCCGGAAATGGCAAGAGTTGGAGTTACAATTGTGGAATGTTACATCCGGGGCGTTACAACTCTCCACCACTACAAGAGGATCTCGACCCGAGATCTAGGACTGAAAGAACTCTGGATATTCGGAACGGAGGTGATCCTCGTGCTCCCAGGTGGCTTCTCGGTCAGAATGGTGAGAACACTTAACTTTCAGGAATTTGATTGACTTGTTGCGAGTCTTGTGCTTGGGTTATTCAAGAATGGCAATGGGATGCTCATGATAAGACACGTCTTCTTGGAGATCAATGTCTTCGAAGTTGATGGTGCGCTCAGGCGTCTTGAAGCACTTGTGAAGCTGTGACACGTGAAACACGTCATGCACATTTGCGAAGTTGGACGGAAGCTCGGGTTGATAGGCGAGGTCGCCTCTTTTGCCAATGATCTTGAAACGACCCATGTATCTAGGGGCAAGTTTCCCTTTGATACCGAAGCGTCGAGTGCCTTTCATTGGAGAGATGCGGAGGTAGACATGGTCTCCGATCTCGAAAGCCAAGTCACGGTGCTTGCTATCATAGTAACTCTTCTGGCGCGATTGCGCGGCTTTGAGATTTTGACGGATGACTTTACACATTTCTTCAGCTTTTGTGATCAAGTCATTGCCAAGAAGTTGGCGTTCACCAGTCTCGGACCAATTGAGAGGAGTACGACACTTTTTGCCATAAAGAATTTCGAATGGGGCCTTGCCCGAACTTGCTTGGAAACTGTTGTTGTAGGAGAACTCGGCATAAGGGAGACAATCTTCCCACTTCATATCGAAAGAGATGACACAAGCTCTGAGCATGTCTTCGAGGATTTGATTGACTCGCTCGACTTGGCCCCTTGTTTGAGGATGGAAAGCCGTGCTGAAGCGAATGTTGGTGCCCATGGCCTCGGCACAGTTGCTGAAAGACTTTGGCTGATTTGCAAGGAACTGGTTGAGGGTAGCAAACTGAGGCTGATTGTTGAATTGCCCTTGACCTTGGTTGCCTTGGTTGCCTTGACCTTGATTGCGCTCTTGCAAGAGTTGCAAATGCATCTAGGTATTGGCGTTGGTGGCTGCCATGACAGCTTGCCATGCCTCTGGAGGCAGAGGAGGTGGCGGAGGATTGGACTGCTCTCTGTCAGCATGTTGCAGATTCAGACGCGTTGGGGGAGCCATCCTGAAGAGGGTGACATCCATTAGAATCATGATAGACAAGCTGGATCAACGAATAGATATGTGCAACATATAGTCTTTACAATAAACATTCGAACAAAGATTGAACGAATGAAATCCCAAGTTAACATTACATGACCATTAAGGTGAGAAGCCACTTTAAAAGAGATTGATGAATGAAACAACAAGGTACGACTGGAACAAATAAATGGTAAGGATCACCCAATCCCATACCAATTATCTGTCGGAAGAATAACTAAGAGCTACATGAATTCCCACCTATTAATTCCCAAAACTTTCTGGTTATGCAATCTGGTCTTGGGGATACAGGGAGGCACAATATATATCACACAACTAACAAGCCCTACGCTCCAACTGTATCCATCTGTCAACACATAACCAAGAAAACTCCGGAAATCGTGTACCTCAACCTTTGAAAAGCATCCGTTATACGAACTATGGCAATACTCCCGAACCCCCAGTACTGGGTGTCCTCAAGGTTATCTCACCACTAACTGCATAAAAGAGATTTTCGATGTCGGCGAACTCAGGTATTCCAGAACTGCAACGATAAAATTGTGACGACAACACCTCGGAGCTCAACTCCCCGGGACACTGCCACAACCCCTAAATGTCAGGAGGCACCAAGAACAATGTTCTCGTCACAAGAATATCGGAACGATCCCAAGATACCCGCGTGATCCTAATTTTTTTTAGTGAAATTGAGGAGAGGAAAGACAAAACATGTACGTCAGAAGGCCTCACCAGAGCGACGAAGGGGACTGAGGAGTAAAAAGAATTCCTACTCTCCGATATAACTAGACTCCGAAAAAGTTTTTTTCTAGACTCAACAACGGACAACTATGATCAATCAAGGGGGCTCCTATGGTCGGTCGAGGCTCTGATACCAACTTGTAACGCCCAAGATGCGGCTATATCTCCCACGTGTCAAGGCACGACTTAGAGGCATAACTGCATTTTGGTTTTGTCGCAAGAAGGGTCATCTTCACACAATCCCATGTAATGAACAAGGAAGGGATAAATAGTTGGCTTACAATCGCCACGTCACACAATGATCAAATAATTCATACATCATTCAGAGTACACACATTGTCCGACTACAGACAAATCCAAATGAAAAGAAGATAACCCCAAATGCTAGATCCCGATCGTCCCAACTGGGCACCACTACTGATCATCTAGAAAAGACACATAGTAACGGCCAAGGTCCTCGTCGAACTCCCACTTGAGTTCGGTAGCATCACCTGCACTGGTATCATCGGCACCTGCAACTGTTTTGGTAGTATCCATGAGTCACGAGGACTCAGCCATCTCAAAACCCACGAGATCAAGACTATTTAAGCTTATGGGTAGGATGTGGTTATGAGGTGGAGTTGAGGTGGCGTCCCCAGATTGGTCTGGGTGATGTGTCCGGCGCGGACGGATGTGTCCGGCGGCACGAGGAGGAAGATTGCTAGGGTTTCGTCCGCAATTTGAGGAGGGGGAGGTGTATTTATAGATAGGGGGAGCTAGGAGAGTCCAAATGAGGTGCGGTTTTCGCCCACACGATCGTGATCCAACGACGGAGAGCATGGAGGGGGTTTAGATGGGTTAGTGGGCTGTTATGGAGGGGTGTTGGGCTGCAATGAGGGAGGGGCTTTTTCGGTTACCCAGTTAACCGTTGGGGCATCAAACGACCTCCAAATGAAACGAAATTTGACAGGCGGCCTACCAGTGATGTACCAAGGCCACTCGACAAATCTCGGCCCATTCCAAGAACATTTTTCTCCCACTCACGAAACGAGATTCGAGGGGTGCAACGGGTGCATGTGTGAGTGTCGGATTCCGAAACGGACGATGCATGAGATGAACACGAATGCAAATGAGATACACATGATGACATGAGATGAAATGCATGACATGAACAAAATGCAAAACGAGGACAAAACCCAACCACGGAGGATATAACATATAACATAGCCAGAAATGGCAAGAGTTGGAGTTACAATTATGGAATGTTACATCGGGGGCGTTACAACCCATCTGGCCTACAACCTCATGAAGATGCCGGGCAGCAGCAGCGTCCTTACCATGGATGGAGACACCAAGGAGGCTCTGACGGCCCTCAAGCTTGCTTTCAGGGCCGCCGCGGCAGCACTCCCGGCCAACGAAGCCACCCTAGGGGCTAAGGGGGCCGCGCCGGTGAAAAAGAAGCTGCTGTTCACTCAGGATCAGCCCAAAATGAAGCAAGTGCCGGTCGAGGAGGATGGATCCTCGGGAGCTACCTTCACCATAGGCGCCAACCTCGACCCGGACCAAGAGGAGGCATTGGTGAAGTTCCTGCGCGCGAACAAGGAGGTATTCGCCTGGGAGCACAAGCAGCTGGTAGGGGTCCCCAGGGGGGTAATCGAACATCACTTAAGGGTGTGCCCGAATGTGCGCCCTGTGAAGTAGAAGGCGCGGCAACAGTCCACGGAGAAGCAGTCCTTCATCGTCTAGGAAACTCGCAAACTAAAAGCAGCGGGCATCATTCGCGAGGTCCGGTACCCGGAATGGCTGGCGAACCCCATTGTCGTGCCCAAAAAAGGCGGAAAGGAACGCATGTGTGTCGACTTCACCAACCTCAACAAAGCCTGCCCCCAAGACCCGTTCCCGCTCCCGCGCATCGACAGATCGTCGACTCCACCGCCAAGTGCGACCTGCTGTGTTTCCTAGATGCATTCTCGGGTTACCACCAGATCAAGATGGCGGTCGAGGACGTGGAGAAGACGGCCTTCTTGACCCTGTGTGGGGTATACTGCTACACCTGCATGCCGTTCGGGCTACGCAACATTGGGGCGACCTTCCAGCGGCTGATGCACATCGCCCTGGGCCAGCAGCTAGGGAGAAACGCTGAAGCCTACATCGACGACATCGTAGTAAAATCTCGGGAGGCAAGAACCCTCATCCAGGACCTGGAGGAGACTTTCACCAGCCTGCGCCAGGTGGACCTGCGGCTCAACCCGGAGAAGTGCGTGTTTGGTGTCCCCTCCGGCAAGCTACTGGGCTTCCTCGTGTCACACAGGGGGATCGAGGCCAACCCAGAGAAGGTCAAGGCAATAGAAGATATGAGCCCGCCGCAAACTCTCGAGGAAATGCAGAAGCTCGCGGGCTGCGTGACTTCGCTGGGGCAGTTCTTCTCCAAGCTGGGGGAGCGCGCCCTGCTGTTCTTCAAGCTGATGAAGCAGAAGGGCCCATTCGAGTGGACCCCAGAGGCTGACCTGGCATTTCAAGACCTCAAGAGATACTTGACCAGCCCTCCGGTGATGGTAGCGCCTCGTCCCCTCGAGCCCCTGGTGCTCTACCTGGCCGCCATGTGCCACTCAGCCAGCGTGGCGTTGGTGGCTGTCAGGGAGGAGTGCCAGGCATGCCACGTAATGCCATACTTCCAGCCGGGACGGTGCGGCGCCAAGACGGCGCCGCTAAAGCCGCGACGACGCCCGCAGATGATCAGGCCCCACAAGACGGCGTTACTGGGCCTGCGGAGGCCCTGATGGGTGACCAAGCTCCTGAAGTCCCCCCACCTCAAGAGGCGCCACAACCTCCGGGGGCCACAGGCTCCATCGACACTCCCGTCCTCGTTGAGCACCCGGTATACTTCATCAGCATGTTGTTACGGGACGCAAGGGCACGATATCCCATGCCACATAAGCTTTTGCTCGCACTCCTGGTGGCCTCATGCAAGCTACGTCATTACTTCCAAGGCCACCCAATTAAGGTCGTCTCAGCCTACCCATTGGAGAGTGTGCTCTGGAGCCCCAATGCTGCGGGAAGAGTCACTGAGTGGAACATCGAACTGCAAGCGTTTCAGCTGGAGTTCGGCTCAACCAGGGTCATCAAGGGAGCCGCCCTCGCCGACTTCATGGCAGAATGGACCGATGCTTCGGAGCCCGAAGCAGGCGAGAGCCGATCCCTCTCACCAGGAAGTGAAGCGCCAGATGGCTGGGTCATGTACTTCGATAGCACTTTCGCACGCCAAGGTGCGGGGGCTGGCGCTGTGCTCATCTCGCCCACCCAAGACAAGTTATACTTCGCCGTGCAGCTCTGCTTCCAGCGGGGTGAGAAGGTCTCCAACAATATCACGGAATGCGAGGGGTTGATTACCCGCCTCAAGGCCGCAGCAGCCTTGGGGGTGAAGCGTCTCACCATCAAGGGTGACTCACAGCTCCTCGTCAACTTCTCCAACAAGGTGTACGAGCCGAGGGACGAGCACATGGAGGCATACCTCGCGGAGGTGCGCAAGATGGAGAAGCAATTCTTGGGCCCGGAACTACAACATGTGCCACGCGGCACAAACAAGGAAGCCGATGAGATCGCCAAGAGAGCATTAAGGCGCCAGCCCCAAGAGCGTGGTGTCTTTGAAGAGCAACTTTTCAAGCCCTCGGCGGCCACCTCGGCCGCGGGGCCTGCACCGCCTCAAGAGGAACTCCCCCAGCCGCCAGCCTCGGGAGCCCCCGCCTGTGGCCCGACCTCAGGAGCACGCCTGCTCCTGATGCTTGAGCCTCAGGAGGGGTGCTTGACCGAGGAGTTCAAGGCATACCTGGTACAAGGAACACTGCTGGAGAAAGAGGAGGACACGAAGCGCGTGGCCAGGCTGGCTACATCATATTGCATCCAGGACGGTGAGCTGTACAGAAAATGACCAAATGATGTTTCTTTGCGATGCATCTCCAGGAAGCAGGGGAGCGAGCTGCTAGCTGACATACACACCGGGGACTGCGGGCATCACTCGTCGTCGCACACCCTGGTTGGCAAGGCGTTCCGCAGCGGGTTCTACTAGCCCACGGCACTCAACGACGCAGCCGAGCTGGTAAGGTCCTGCGAGGCCTGACAGTTCCATGCCAAGCAAATCCACCAGCCGGCCCAGGGCCTCCAGACTATCCCACTCTCGTGGCCGTTCGCGGTCTGGGGGCTGGATATCCTGGGTCCGTTCCCTCGAGCGCCCGGGGGCTACCGCTACCTCTACGTCGCCATCGACAAGTTCACCAAATGGGCAGAGGTGGAAGCCGTCCGCACCATCCCGGCTGGGTCAGCAGTTAAATTCATCAATGGCCTCATGAGCTGGTTTGGGGTCCCTAACCGCATCATCACCGACAACGGCTCGCAGTTCACTAGCAATCTCTTCAAGTCGTACTGTGCTAACCTTGGAACATAGATATGCTACGCCTCAGTGGCGCACCCCAGGAGCAATGGCCAAGCCAAGCACACCAACGCAGAGGTCCTGAGAGGCCTCAATACCAGGACCTTCAAGAAGAAGCTCGAGGCCTGCGGTAGGGGCTGGCACGACGAGCTCCAGTCCGTGCTGTGGTCCATACGCACCACCGCCACCAAGCCAACAGGCGAGACCCCATTCTTCCTCGTCTAGGGAGCCGAAGCAGTTCTCCCTCATGAGGTCAAGCATCGCTCCACGCGGGTCCTGGCGTTTAACGAGGCACGTCAGGACGCCATGCTGGGGATGGACCTCGTGCTGGGGGAGGTGCGCCGCCGTCAAGCCTCGCTCCAGGCTGCGAGATACCAGCAGGCACTGCGACGGTACCACTGCCGCAATGTCCGCTCCAGGACGCTCGAGGTGGGTGATCTCGTCCTGAGGCGGGTGCTATCCAGGGAGGGGCTACATAAGCTCTCACCCATGTGGGAGGGCCCATTTAGGATTGCCCGCGTCTCCAGGCCTGACGCCGCACGCGTGGAGACACAGGACGGGATCCCCATCCAGAACGCCTGGAACATCCAGCACTTTCTGAAGTTCTACCCATGAAGCAAGGCCCAGTGACTGTGAAGGTCTCCGCTCGTGACACTCTCACGTAAGAATGAGTGGGGTTGTACACACCCCAGAGTCTCCGGAGTGCCGCCCTCGGGCCTCGGGGGCTCCCTCCCATGTCCTAGTGGCAACACTTAGCTCCGCGCTGGTGAGAAGACTAGACTAGGTGCCGGACGCGGCTGTTCATTTGCTTTTTGTAGTTGGCTTGCACCCCTTTTAATGGAATTTGAAGTTCTGGTGTTTCTCTATGGCTTGGTTGAATCCCCTCTTCTCTCTGATTCTTCCCTCGATTCTTTGTTTTGCGCCAGGGAGGGCGGCAGTTGCCCGACGCTCTCCCTCGCGCGCCTCGCGAGGGGGCTGGACAGGTGTGCATGCGTGCGCGCTCCCCTGGTCTCCGAGAGGCGCCCTCGATTGAGCTTGTGATCGGCGCACCCCCTTTTAAGTCCATGCCCCACGGGTACCGCGACGTGGTGCGCTAGGCCATGATCAGCCCATGCCTGAGGCCTCGCGCAAGGAGGGATAAGGATTTCCTAACAAATTTTTGCAGCTTTGCGATGTCGCCCGAGTCGGCAGTAGGGAAGCCCCACCGGATGCCAGGAGGCGCGCGCCCTCACAAGGTGGAAGCTACCCCGGATGTATCAAGCTAAGTTACCCCTCTACGCCTACATAAAGCACAGATTCCACAACACAACCCGGAAACAATAAACGTAGCACAAAGTAGCATAAGCACTACGGTCCATTACACGCCCTCGTAGGGCCCCATACTTGTTTCTTGTGATACAGGAGGAAAGGAAAGGACAGGCAAAAGCGGCTCCTACAACGTGGCTGCTCACGAGGATCGCCCCCCCGGACTCAGCCGGAGCCCTCCTCGCGCTTCACTGGGACGCGGCGACGGGATGACCCACCACCATCCTCGAAGCAAGCCCGACGATGTGGTGGCTGGTCGTAGCCGCCGCTGCTGGGGCTTTAGCCAGAGGAGGAGCTGCCGTTGCCGGACGAGCCACGACCGCCGCCGAGGGCGAGTTCACCCTCATCCTCGTCACGACCATCGCCAAGGCCGAGCACTTCGTCACCATCGCTGTCTTCAGGGCAGCACCCGATGCGGCAACCATCTTTCCCGAACACCCTCACGAAGAGGGTCACGTCACCATTGTACTTGAAGTGGAGGGTGCACCGCCTGCGCAGACCGCACGCGTGGGCAAACATCTGCCAGCCGCGGGCCATGGCTACGTTGCCTGTGACAGAGACCTCCACCGCGACCCACGAAGCCTTGCTACAGCAGCCAGAGGCCGCTAGGACCTGTGGCCGGCAACTCGCCGGCAAAGGAGCGCGGAAGCTGAAGCCAGGTGCCGGATGGGTTCTCCGACCACACGACGAACTCCGGCAGCACCTCCGCCGAGTGGAAGCGCGGCCGGGGATGCCGAGCGACCATGGCGCACCTCCTTTCGTGGGCAGGACTGGCACGTCTCGGGCGGCTCCCGCCGCGCTAAGAGACGCCGCCGTGGCTGCCAAGGACAGCGCCCGACCCCAAAGAAGTTCGTCCGCACCCACGAGGGACCAAAGAGGGGGTTGCGGCGTGCTTGCGGGGGCGACCACACCCCCTCTTAGGCGGTGGCAAGCCAGGCCCCTCCTGGCGAGCCTTCCCATTCTCTGCGGCCGAGAACCTCTTTGTCGGTGCCATGAGTGTCGCTGCAAGGCGGTGGAGCCAAGTGGAAGAAGAAGCAGGCGGAATGGAGGAAGAGATGAGCAACGGAGGCTCCGCCCCTCTCCTCATTTATAGCCAGAAGGAGGCCAACCGCCGGCCTCCACGATCGCAGGTAATGATGGTTTTCTTCTGCATGCAGTAGGGTCTCGTCAAGTCGAACGGTTGCCGAGGTAGCATGGGGAAGCGGAGACGCCCACGTCCCATCAATCGCCACGCGGCAATCAAGGCCATAGGCTGTTGGGGCCCACAGCGCTCCGCACTTGCCCTTTGGCTTCACCTCAAAGCCAAGTCCGAGCACGCCTTGGGCCCGGGGGATACTGCCAGCGTCCTGGGAATGGGGGTACCCAGACTTGCCTGCCTGCAGCCCAGGGCATGGCTCCACCAACTGCCTGGTACGGCCCATCTTCAGCAGCAACCACTCAAGACCCTCGTGAGGGGCCAAGCCTCGTGAGGCGGACGACGCCAAGACCTCCTCAGGGGCGGCCTCGCTAGGCTGGCTCCCGAGGAGCGGAGATATCTATGAAAGGGGCACCTCGCGAGGTTCACGTGACGTGGGCCATGACGACCAAGGCCAGGCGAGCGCCAGCGGGCGCAGAGTACCAGTTTCCTCTTTGGTGATAAAGGGGCAAGCGCAGGCGAGGAGTCCCGAGGCATCATGCAAAGGTTTCCATATCGGTGAAACAAGACCAAGACCAGCAGGACGGAGGTCACCGCGGAGCCCACAGCTACATCACCACCAGAGCCTTTGGCAGGCGAAGACCACCTTTTGTCAGGATAGCTTGTACTAGTGGTCTACCTTCAAACTTGGCCGTTGTGGGATCCCTTCCCGCCTAACATTTGTGAAGAGGACCAGGGCCTCTATAAATAGGACTAGCCACCACCATAGTCAGGGATTGGCTCATCTTGGATCGGATCCACTCCACCAAGGCTATCTCACCATCTCATCAAGCTCAAGAACACCTCCCCTCAGGAGGCTGTTCATCCACTGTACCAGTTCATCCTTAGCCCCCGAGGCAATCCACCACACCACACTGGAGTAGGGTATTACACCACAACGGTGGCCCGAACCAGTATAAACTCTCGTGTTTCTTGTTCCTTGGGTTCGGTGAGCTAGGCCTTGAGATCGTTGCGAGAGCGAGCTAGGAAGAGAGAGATCTTCGTGCACACCCTAGTGTTTGAACCTCAAGGGTTTGCCAGAACCCGTAATCCGACATATGGTGGCTGACTGTAGCCTACAATTTCTTGTAATCTGGTCAAATGGTGGAATTAAGTTTCGTGTTTTTCTGTGTTGTTTGAATGGCTGCCGTATGTGTAGTTGGACTGCTCCTTGTCAAAGTTGTATTACTATGTGTTGACATCAGAGTAAGTAGTTTCTACTGGCTGCCTACCCAACCATCTGCACTTTGACTATAAAGCCCCTGCCCTCTATCACTTTCATTCCACCAGCTGCCACCAAAGAAAAAGCCAGATGGATCCTGAGCTGGGAGAGGTCATAGAGGAGGAGGGGGATGCCGTCGATGTGAGGGCTGCAGTAGCAGAGCAGAGAAGGAGGAGGAGGCGCAGGTGCAGGCAGAAGGCACAACGTGCTGCTGAGGAGGAAGTGGAGGCAGAGTTCAACAGATGCCTTGCCCGCGAGGTGATGGATACTTGCAACTCCAATGAACCGGAGCTACTTTTCCCAGACGGCAGGGGAAGGAACCATATATAGATCATCAGGTGGGCTAGGGTGAGAGCAGCCACGGCTCCACATCCATCCACCAGGGCTAAATGGCATCGTTTCTTTGATCGTTATGACTGAAGTACTGAATTTTTATGTTTTTAAGATTGTGTTATGAGAGAGCAGATGGTTGAATGACTAAATGAATTCATCTGTCTACCTCTAAATGAGTTTTTTTATCTACATATGTTGGTATGTGCACTTTGAACTGCTGCCGTATGTGCTCCCATAGTTATTTTGAACTGCTGCTGTATCTAAAGTTGAATTGTTTTACAGTCAATGTTGTATGACTTGTATAATAACTATTTTCTACCAGCTGGCTGCCCACCTGCCTATTTATTATTTTTATAATCTGTGAGTCTTCCTGGCTATAAATTCTATCCATCTATGTGTGGTGTGTGGCTCAGTCTTCCCCTCCTTTTTCTTCCTTCTTCCAGAATCAGATCTAGGTTCCTCCCTCTTCTCTCTGTTGTTTTCTTCCATTTTCCTGTGTTTCCCATGGAGGATTGTTCATGCGGGTGTCTCGCAAAGATGGCGCGCATAGCTGACGACTGTGTGTACAAATCTGGTTTGGAGCTCACCGAGAGTTAGCGCCATGGGCAACTTTCGTCTCTGCTGTACAACAACCATGGGTTTCATTCTCCATATGTTTGTCGCCTGACAGCTGGGGACTTGGAGGAATCATGGGTATGTCTTTCTATTTTTTTGTTTTCTTCTTTTATAGGTCTCTTTTTTGAATCCCATGGACTGAATCTGTAGTTTATTTTTATCAATAGTTTGTCTATAATTTTTATTTGGTTTTGTCATAAGTTAACAGTAGGGATTTGTGTGTGTATTTGTTCATTAGTTAACAATATTTATCCCTTTTTGTATAATCCTTGTTCTGTTTTTGTCAGATGTATATTTCTTCAGTTTAGTCAGGACATATCACTAGTTAGTTTGGTGTTTTTGTTTTGGTTCGGGTATTTTTTTCACTTTGTTATGCAACAGTTGCTAGATCTGTGCAAATATTCAATTATGTTAGGTGTTCACTTTATTTTCTACTCCCATGCCCATTTGCAGAAAATGTAACCCAGAATCAGGATTGTTGCTCCTAGTTCGGGGATACTGAAGATGGAGACTTCAGACAAATACGGGTATCATTTGATGGAAGTTGCCTACCACATCGACTTTGATGGTTGCATCAACCTAACTACTGGGTGGAAGGAGTTTGTGGTAGAGTCTGGAATTGAGAATGGAGATGTGGTTATGGTTATGTTCTCCAGGGAAGATGACTCTCTGACATTCAGAATTTATGTGCTGTAGGTTTGAATGTGGCAAATGACGCTAGTTGTGAGATTTGTGTGCGTTTGATTATGTTGCATTATTTTTTTAAACAATGCATGTGAGATGGTTGAAGTCTATGTTATTACCATATGGTTTGGAACAATTTGTCCGTATGTTATTGTATGCGCTATTTTTTTAATGTAATGCTTCCTATTTTGGCTCAAGCACAACTATTTTTTTATATTTTTTATTTTTGAATTGCAACAATTATAGTTGAACTGATGTGCATCATTTGTTTATACTGGGATATTTTCATTTACATAGCTCACACATGAAAAATATACCCGATGATGGATGTAGGACCCCTTGGGTTGAGTTTGTTGAACTGGCATGATGTTAATGATAGTACTGAACTATCTTGTATGTCAATGGCCAACCGCATTCGTTTGTTGTAGAGCATTTTTTTCTTACTATTGACAGGAATTTAGAGCACAATTATTTTTTTAGTTGAATAGTGGTTTTCTAGTATTTTTTTAAATAAAAAGATTTTAATCTTGCTGCACAATACTAATTTTACTTGAACCTTTTGAATTTTAGTAGTTGAACTTTTTAAAAATTTGTTTCTGAAATTTCTATTACAATCTTCTACGTTGAAGTATCCTTTTATATAGTTATCTTCGAAAAAAAAGTATTTTTGTTTAATTTTTTTATTGTTTACAACGAACATGTGTTTGAACTTTTCTACATTCTTTTTTTGAACTGAATATTTTATGATGTTTTTTAAATTATCTACGTTTGTCCCTTTTAATTTGGTTCATGTGTGATCGGTAGGAATTTTGTATTGGGTCGCACTGTTGTATTGGGCCTTCCCCCGGAGCCATTGTTTTCGGCCCAAATAGGTCGTCCGCGCGGCTGTGCAGTGCCGCGTGCGTGTGCGCAATGCGTTTAGTCCCACCTAGCTAACCGAGGGGGCTCTCGACCTGTTTATAAGCGCTGCCGCGAGTCTTACTGGTCGAACTCCTCTGAATACATTCCTGAACGCTTATACACGACGCTCGCTTTCTGTCATGACCCGTGGGCCCTGGTCAGTTGGCCCCGCAGTCTGGTTTACAATGGAATTCGCTGGTGGTTTCGCTGTTGGCTTGAGTCCTAGTACCCACCTGCATTGGGCCGGCCTGTCCCATGGGCGGACAATTTTTTGTTTCTTAGCATTTTTGCTCTAGTTTTTATGATTTTATTTTTGCCTAGTATAAGAACTATTTTTTTAGTACTGAATGTTCTCCTCTACTTGAACTGACATCTTTTTTATAGTGTGTTTCCCTTGCTTTCTCTTTGTTCTCATTTTTTTCAGCAATTTTTTTGGATTTTTGATGAAACATCCGGTTAAGATATATAGGACCGCACCGAGTGGCATAGTCATACTGAAACTTTTTGATGTATGGACTGAAGGACATCTTTTTTAGGGGGTGTGGGTGCATGGGGTGTGGGAAACAGAATAACCGCACTGCGCCTCTCAAACGAGTGCATCGACCCCCCTCCCCCATCCTGCCGAGGCCGAGCCAGGAACGAGCTGCAGCAGGAGACAACGCGGCGTGCCGCGGTGTCGCATGCGGAGGCGAGTCCGTAACATGACTTGCCCCATTATCTATCTTTTTAGGGGGAAAACCAGCACCGCACCGAGGGGCATAGTTGTACTGACACATATTTTTTCTTGTATGGACTTGCCCCCATTATCTATCTTAGGGGGTGTGGGTTTGTGTGTGTGTGGGGGGGGGCCCCCCCCCCCCCCCCCCCCCCCCCCCCCCCCCCCCCCCCCCCCCCGGGGGGGGGGGGGGGGGGGGGGCTCCCCATCCCGGCGAGGCCGAGCCAGGAACAAGCCATAGCAGGCGATGACTCGGCGTGCCGCAGCGTCACATGCGGAGGCGAGTCCGTAACATGACTTGCCCCATTATCTATCTTTTTAGGGGGTGTGGGTGCGTGGGGCCCCGGGAGGGGGGAACAGAATAACCGCATTGCGCCTGTCAAACGAGCGCACCGCCGTGTTAGCGCGAGGCTGAGCCGGGGGGGAGGGGGGGTCGGGACCCCCCCTGAAAGTGCAACTAATCCCAGATGGTTTTGGTAATTCATAACAACATATAGCTCATTGAACCAATATCCATTCAAGTTGAATATTACAGGAAGTTTAATTATTGGCATGGCATGGACTAGAGATGTGGACCCCTCAAAATGCTAAGGACAAATATTGGCAAGACTCTTCATTTCTAGTTTAGTGATCCAAGATCACATTGATTCCATAGGAAAAGCCAATACTATTAAAAGGGGATGAGGTGTTGCTTAATGGTCTACTTGCTCAAAATGCTTCGTGATATGCTCCAAAGCCCTCAACCACTTTCTCATATCCAAATATGTCCTAAACCTGAACTCAAACTCAGCCCCACCGATTTGATCTATTTGGTGCCACCGAGTTCCTTTGACATAGCCATAGCCAGAAACCCTAATTAGTTCGGTCTCACCGATAGGGATTTTGATCTTACCGAGACGGGATTGCAAACTCTCTGTTTCCCTTCGTAACGTTTGGGTCTCACCGAAATAACCGATCGGTCCCATCGAGTTTGCAATGCGAACTCTCTATTTCCCTTTTGTCATGTTTCAATCTTACCGAAAGGAGCGATCGGTTCCACCGAGTTTGCCTGACCAACTCTTTGTTTGCTCATTGCTGAAATCGGTCTCACCGAGTTGATGCAATTGGTCACATCGAGTTGAGGTTTTGCCCTAACCCTAGCGCATCGGTCCCACCGAGTTGATCATGTTGGTCCCACCGAGAATCCTAATGTTCACATTCTGAACTGAATCGGTCTCACCGAGTTCACCTATTCGGTCTAACCGAGTTGGGTCAAATGTGTGTAACGGTTAAATTTTGTGTGGAGGCTACATATACCCCTCCACCCCCTTCTCTATTCAAGAGAGAGCCATCCTAACGTGCCTACACTTCCACTACTCATTTTCTGAGAGAACCACCTACTCATGTGTTGAGACCAAGAAATTCCAATCCAACCACAAGAATCTTGATCTCTAGCCTTCCCCAAGTTGCTTTCCACTCAAATCATCTTTCCACCATCCCCCCCCCCCCCCCCCCCCCCCCCCCCCCCCCCCCCCCCCCCCCCCCCCCCCCCCCCCCCCCCCCCCCCCCCCCCCCCCCCCCCCCCCCCCCCCCCCCCCCCCCCCCCCCCCCCCCCCCCCCCCCCCCCCCCCCCCCCCCCCCCCCCCCCCCCCCCCCCCCCCCCCCCCCCCCCCCCCCCCCCCCCCCCCCCCCCCCCCCCCCCCCCCCCCCCCCCCCCCCCCCCCCCCCCCCCCCCCCCCCCCCCCCCCCCCCCCCCCCCCCCCCCCCCCCCCCCCCCCCCCCCCCCCCCCCCCCCCCCCCCCCCCCCCCCCCCCCCCCCCCCCCCCCCCCCCCCCCCCCCCCCCCCCCCCCCCCCCCCCCCCCCCCCCCCCCCCCCCCCCCCCCCCCCCCCCCCCCCCCCCCCCCCCCCCCCCCCCCCCCCCCCCCCCCCCCCCCCCCCCCCCCCCCCCCCCCCCCCCCCCCCCCCCCCCCCCCCCCCCCCCCCCCCCCCCCCCCCCCCCCCCCCCCCCCCCCCCCCCCCCCCCCCCCCCCCCCCCCCCCCCCCCCCCCCCCCCCCCCCCCCCCCCCCCCCCCCCCCCCCCCCCCCCCCCCCCCCCCCCCCCCCCCCCCCCCCCCCCCCCCCCCCCCCCCCCCCCCCCCCCCCCCCCCCCCCCCCCCCCCCCCCCCCCCCCCCCCCCCCCCCCCCCCCCCCCCCCCCCCCCCCCCCCCCCCCCCCCCCCCCCCCCCCCCCCCCCCCCCCCCCCCCCCCCCCCCCCCCCCCCCCCCCCCCCCCCCCCCCCCCCCCCCCCCCCCCCCCCCCCCCCCCCCCCCCCCCCCCCCCCCCCCCCCCCCCCCCCCCCCCCCCCCCCCCCCCCCCCCCCCCCCCCCCCCCCCCCTGACGAATAAATGGCGCGTCAAGGGTGACTGACACGTGGCATCCACCGTAACGGGTCACCGTTAAGCTATCGGGTCCGGTTTTGGATACGATAACCCGTTAACAGCCCAGACCAATGAGGATTTTCCACGTGTAAAATTCTCATTGGCCGGAGGAAACACGTGTTGGCTCACCGTTGGGACAGATGTCATCCACTCATTGGACAGGAGGCGCCTACGATAGGTCGACACGTGGCACGGCCTAACCGTGGCCCATTCCGGTGAAAAAGGCCAGCCCAGTAGAAATTAGCAGGCCGTCCCATATAAGGCCTACTTGTTTCAGGTCCATTTAAGCCCACGGCCCATACGAGATGTGCCAATTCGGCCCGTCAACGGCCCGTTAAAGATTTGACACCATTGCAGCCCATCGTCAGTTCGATCCCGTTAACAGCCCGCTATATATTTGGGCTCAATACCGGCCCGATGTGATTTCGGCCTGTTGACGGCCCATTCAAGGGATGGGCCAATTTTTAGGAGGTACATCTTCGGCCTTTTAGCGACCCATTTAAGTGTTGGGCCAATTTCCGGCCCAGTGTGTCTTTTAGCCTGTTGATGGCCCATAAATGAGTTGGGCCATTTGTAGTCGGACCTTAGTTTTGGCCTTTTAGCCACCCATTTAAGTGTTGGGCCAATTCCCGGCCAGGTGTGTCTTCAGCCTGTTGATGGCCCATAAATGAGTTGGGCCATTTGTAGTCGGACCTGAGTTTTGGCCTTTTAACGGCCCATGCTCTTCATGGTCCAATACCAGCCCGGTTTCTCTTTCGGCCTGCTAAAGGCCCACAACACAGTTGGGCCATTTATAGTACGACCTGACTTTCGGCCTCTTAGCGGCCCATGCTCTTCATGGTCCAGTATGAGCCTGCTGTCTCTTTCGGCCTGCTAAAGGCCCATAGTATAGTTGGGCCATATGTAGCCCGACCTTAGTAACGGCCTGTTAACAGCCCGTGAAATCAAATGGGCCCACCTGTTGCCCGCTTCGATGTCGGCCTGTTAATGACCCAGGAGGTAAGAGGGCCGACCATTAACTTTCGGCCTGGTAATGACCCATTAACTTAATGGGCCCACTAAAGTTCGTACATGTCTTTAGGCCCAATTAGATAATTTGAGCCCATTACGACGAGCAATTATGCACAGGACCAAAACCGATCAAGCAAAGGTACGGCATACAGGGAAAAATGTTGCACATCCAGCATATATTACAGGAAATTACATCCACTAGGCAATCAAAGATTGATGCCAGTGCAAATAAATAAACAGAACCTAACGATCTACAATGTCACAATCTGCAACCTCAGCGCGGATGACGCTGATAAGCATGTGGGCAAGTTCTTGCTGCTTTGCTACACTATCTCTGAAAACATTGACCAGTTGTTGTTGCTCACGAATGTGCAGCTCTGATTCCTCCACCATTTCCATCAATGCTTCAGCCATTAATTGGTTCACAAACATACATTTTTTCCGTTGCATTCGAGACAGAGGAAACTGAACAAATTCAGATGGTGATTTTGGCAGGCTTGTATTATTGATAGTGGAGAGTGTCTTGGCCACTACATCATAACATAAATTTGGAGGGGAACCGAACAGATTAATCATGAGTTATAGACATATTACCTGGCCTAGATTTATTGGAAAGAAACAATGGGGTTGCCTTGCTGTTTTCAGAGTTTGTCTTCTTATCTTCAGCAGCCTGCACCAAATTAACACACTAGCATTGCTATCATTGGCCAGGTCAGATAATAGGAAAGCGACATTGACACAACGAACGTTTGGGCAACCAGACCACACCAGCCTGCACCAAATTAACACAATATGGCACATCTATCATCAGCCAGGTAAGGTAATACGAAAGCAACATTGACACAATGAATGAATGGGCAACCAGAGCAGCACTACAATTCAGTAATGTGCATGATATGAGATAGTACACTCATGCAGCCCAGTATGCAAAACTACCAGGCAGTTTTTCGTACAAAAATCAACATTTTCGCCTTTAACATTTTGCAACAACTGAATTTAGATCAGATAAAGGTTGGATTCACACTTATTAACAAAATACATGTTGATGTAAAAATATAGTGATATACAGCAGGTACTTACATCAGCATTGGAGCACAGAGAATTCCCACAAGATACTTTCCTCGAATACGATCTTAGTACAGAAAGTCTTCTATCCTTTAAGCTTATTTTCTAAAAGAGAGATGGGTAAGAAACATGTAGAAAATATGACCAGAATGCTATAAAATTTCATGATGCGAGGATACGCACACGCTTCTTAGAATG
>JAAAWM010011825.1:0-110088 GCA_036873465.1 Thinopyrum obtusiflorum
AAACACGGGATCACCCTTGGGTGGAGGAGGATCCCCTAGGATTTCAACAGGCAGGTTGTGTTTCAAAATAGGTCCCTGTTTAAAGAATACTTCATCTATTTCCCTTCTTTCATTCATAAACATATCATTTTCATGGTCGAGCAAATATTGTTCTAAAGGATCATTAGGAGGCACACCAATAGAAGCAAGACCAATAATTTCATCTTTACTAGGCATATCACCCAAACCAATAGTAACAACATCCTTTTTGCAATCTATCTTAGCATTAACAGTATTCAGGAAGGGTCTACCAAATATAATGGGACAAAAGTCATCTTGTGGAGAACCAAGAACAAGAAAATCAGCAGGGTATTTAACTTTCCCACACAAGACTTCAACATCTCTAACAATCCCAACTGGTGAAATTGTGTCTCTATTGGCAAGCTTAATTGTAACTTCAATTTCTTCTATCTCAGCAGGTGCAATATCATGCATAATTTCTTTATATAAAGAATGAGGTATTGCACTTGCACTAGCACCCATATCACACAAGCCATGATAACAATGATCTCCTATTTTAACAGAAATAACAGGCATGCCTACAACAGGTCTATGTTTATTTTTAGCATCAGGTCTAGCAATTCTAGCAGCTTCATTATGCAGTCCGTCGCTTTTATTTCTTCCACATCACAAGACATTTCAATAACAAGTGAATAGTTCATAGGCATTTCTTGACGTCTACTAATATTACCAATTCTTTGACATTCATCGCAGGACAAGACAAACTTACGAGCATCTTTGAAGAGAGTAGGCCAATAAAAACCGGATTGCAATACCTTATGTGCAGTTCTATCTCCAGCATGGTGCCCTCCATAAGCCTCGGAGTGACACTTGCATAGGATCTGTTCCTGTTCATGCTCAGGTACACAACGTCTAATAACACCATCTACTCCTTCTTTATAAAGGTGTGGGTCATCCCAGAAGTAATGCCTTAAATCATAGAAAAACTTTTTCTTTTGCTGGTATGTGAAACCAGCCAGCAACCGCCTTTCGCCGGGAGTCCGTGTCCCGCACGGCGCCGGTGAAGCCGTGCCGCCGCCGGACTCGTCCCTAGCCGCCGCCCCCCCGAGGCTATAAATAGCCGAGCCCCGGGCCCCGCCGGGGGGGGGGGGGGGGGGGGGGGGGGGGGGGGGGGGGGGGGGGGGGGGGGGGGGGGGGGGGGGGGGGGGGGGGGGGGGGGGGGGGGGGGGGGGGGGGGGGGGGGGGGGGGGGGGGGGGGGGGGGGGGGGGGGGGGGGGGGGGGGGGGGGGGGGGGGGGGGGGGGGGGGGGGGGGGGGGGGGGGGGGGGGGGGGGGGGGGGGGGGGGGGGGGGGGGGGGGGGGGGGGGGGGGGGGGGGGGGGGGGGGGGGGGGGGGGGGGGGGGGGGGGGGGGGGGGGGGGGGGGGGGGGGGGGGGGGGGGGGGGGGGGGGGGGGGGGGGGGGGGGGGGGGGGGGGGGGGGGGGGGGGGGGGGGGGGGGGGGGGGGGGGGGGGGGGGGGGGGGGGGGGGGGGGGGGGGGGGGGGGGGGGGGGGGGGGGGGGGGGGGGGGGGGGGGGGGGGGGGGGGGGGGGGGGGGGGGGGGGGGGGGGGGGGGGGGGGGGGGGGGGGGGGGGGGGGGGGGGGGGGGGGGGGGGGGGGGGGGGGGGGGGGGGGGGGGGGGGGGGGGGGGGGGGGGGGGGGGGGGGGGGGGGGGGGGGGGGGGGGGGGGGGGGGGGGGGGGGGGGGGGGGGGGGGGGGGGGGGGGGGGGGGGGGGGGGGGGGGGGGGGGGGGGGGGGGGGGGGGGGGGGGGGGGGGGGGGGGGGGGGGGGGGGGGGGGGGGGGGGGGGGGGGGGGGGGGGGGGGGGGGGGGGGGGGGGGGGGGGGGGGGGGGGGGGGGGGGGGGGGGGGGGGGGGGGGGGGGGGGGGGGGGGGGGGGGGGGGGGGGGGGGGGGGGGGGGGGGGGGGGGGGGGGGGGGGGGGGGGGGGGGGGGGGGGGGGGGGGGGGGGGGGGGGGGGGGGGGGGGGGGGGGGGGGGGGGGGGGGGGGGGGGGGGGGGGGGGGGGGGGGGGGGGGGGGGGGGGGGGGGGGGGGGGGGGGGGGGGGGGGGGGGGGGGGGGGGGGGGGGGGGGGGGGGGGGGGGGGGGGGGGGGGGGGGGGGGGGGGGGGGGGGGGGGGGGGGGGGGGGGGGGGGGGGGGGGGGGGGGGGGGGGGGGGGGGGGGGGGGGGGGGGGGGGGGGGGGGGGGGGGGGGGGGGGGGGGGGGGGGGGGGGGGGGGGGGGGGGGGGGGGGGGGGGGGGGGGGGGGGGGGGGGGGGGGGGGGGGGGGGGGGGGGGGGGGGGGGGGGGGGGGGGGGGGGGGGGGGGGGGGGGGGGGGGGGGGGGGGGGGGGGGGGGGGGGGGGGGGGGGGGGGGGGGGGGGGGGGGGGGGGGGGGGGGGGGGGGGGGGGGGGGGGGGGGGGGGGGGGGGGGGGGGGGGGGGGGGGGGGGGGGGGGGGGGGGGGGGGGGGGGGGGGGGGGGGGGGGGGGGGGGGGGGGGGGGGGGGGGGGGGGGGGGGGGGGGGGGGGGGGGGGGGGGGGGGGGGGGGGGGGGGGGGGGGGGGGGGGGGGGGGGGGGGGGGGGGGGGGGGGGGGGGGGGGGGGGGGGGGGGGGGGGGGGGGGGGGGGGGGGGGGGGGGGGGGGGGGGGGGGGGGGGGGGGGGGGGGGGGGGGGGGGGGGGGGGGGGGGGGGGGGGGGGGGGGGGGGGGGGGGGGGGGGGGGGGGGGGGGGGGGGGGGGGGGGGGGGGGGGGGGGGGGGGGGGGGGGGGGGGGGGGGGGGGGGGGGGGGGGCATACGTCTATAAGCAAAGGTACCGAAAGGGCAAGTAAAAGTGGTCTTTTCCCGATCCTCTTTTGACACAGGTATTTGAGAGAAACCAGAATAACCGTCTAGAAAGCAAAAATGTGTATGTTTGGATAATCTTTCTAGCATTTGATCAATAAAAGTAAAGGGTAATGATCTTTTCTAGTATCTTTATTTAATTTGCGGAAATCAATTACCATTCTATAACCTGTAACAATTCTTTGTGGGATCAATTCATCTTTATCATTAGGAACAACAGTAATACCTCCCTTCTTAGGGACACAATGGACAGGACTTACCCACTGACTATCAGCAACAGGATAAATTATACCTGCCTCCAGAAGCTTTAGTATTTCATTTCTTACCACTTCTTTCATCTTAGGATTTAACCGTCGTTGGTGATCAACAACCGGTTTAGCGTCTTTCTCCAATTTTATTTTGTGTTGGCATAGAGTGGGACTAATGCCCTTAAGATCATCAAGAGTGTATCCAATAGCAGCACGGTGCTTCTTCAGAGTTTTCAATAATTTCTCTTCTTCCTGCTCTGAAAGGTTAGCACTAATAATAACAGGATATATCTTCTTTTCATCCAAATAAGCATATTTAAGAGTATCAGGTAAAGGTTTAAGCTCAAACACAAGATCACCCTTGGGTGAAGGAGGATCTCCTAGGATTTCAACAGGCAAGTTGTGTTTCAGTAGAGGTCCCTATTTAAAGAATACTTCATCTATTTCCCTTCTTTCATTCATGAACATATCATTTTCATGGTCAAGCAAATATTGTTCTAAAGGATCATTAGGAGGCACGGAAATAGAAGCAAGACCAATAATTTCATCTTTACTAGGCAATTCATTATCATGGGGTTGTCTACGAAATTTAGCAAAATTAAAATCATGTGACATATCCCCTAAACCAACAGTAACAATATCCTTTTCGCAGTCTATCCTAGCATTAACAGTATTCAAGAAGGGTCTACCAAATATAATGGGACAAAAGTCATCTTGTGGGGAACCAAGAACAAGAAAATCAGTAGGATATTTAACTTTCCCACACAAGGCTTCAACATCTCTAACAATCCCAATTGGTGAAATAGTATCTCTATTGGCAAGTTTAATAGTAACATCAATACCTTCTATTTCAGCAGGTGCAATATCATGCATAATTTCTTTGTATAAGGAATGAGGTATTGCACTCGCACTAGCACCCATATCACATAAGCCATGATAACAATGTTCTCCTATTTTAACAGAAACAACAGGTATGCCAACAATAGGTCTATGTTTACCTTTAGTATCGGGTCTAGCAATTCTAGCAGCTTCATCACAGAAGTAAATAACATGCCCATCAATATTATCAACCAAGAGATCCTTAACCATAGCAATACTAGGTTCAACTTTAATTTGTTCAGGGGGTATATGTTTTCTAGCCTTACTCTTATGAACCACAGTTGAAGCTTTAACATGATCCTTTATTCTAACAGGATAAGGTGGTTTCTCAATATAAGTGGTAGGAACAATAGGATCAACATTATAAGTGATAGTCTTTTCTTCAACTTTAACAGGTTCAACTACTTTCACTTCAATGGGAGGATGATATTTAAACCACTTATCCTTAGGGAGATCAACATGAGTAGCAAATGATTCACATAAAGAAGCTACTATCTCAGAGTCAAGTCCATATTTAGTGCTAAATTCACGAAAAGCATCGGTATCCTGAAAGGATCGAGAAGAGGTGTCTAGAGGGGGGGGGGGGGGGGGGGGGGGGGGGGGGGGGGGGGGGGGGGGGGGGGGGGGGGGGGGGGGGGGGGGGGGGGGGGGGGGGGGGGGGGGGGGGGGGGGGGGGGGGGGGGGGGGGGGGGGGGGGGGGGGGGGGGGGGGGGGGGGGGGGGGGGGGGGGGGGGGGGGGGGGGGGGGGGGGGGGGGGGGGGGGGGGGGGGGGGGGGGGGGGGGGGGGGGGGGGGGGGGGGGGGGGGGGGGGGGGGGGGGGGGGGGGGGGGGGGGGGGGGGGGGGGGGGGGGGGGGGGGGGGGGGGGGGGGGGGGGGGGGGGGGGGGGGGGGGGGGGGGGGGGGGGGGGGGGGGGGGGGGGGGGGGGGGGGGGGGGGGGGGGGGGGGGGGGGGGGGGGGGGGGGGGGGGGGGGGGGGGGGGGGGGGGGGGGGGGGGGGGGGGGGGGGGGGGGGGGGGGGGGGGGGGGGGGGGGGGGGGGGGGGGGGGGGGGGGGGGGGGGGGGGGGGGGGGGGGGGGGGGGGGGGGGGGGGGGGGGGGGGGGGGGGGGGGGGGGGGGGGGGGGGGGGGGGGGGGGGGGGGGGGGGGGGGGGGGGGGGGGGGGGGGGGGGGGGGGGGGGGGGGGGGGGGGGGGGGGGGGGGGGGGGGGGGGGGGGGGGGGGGGGGGGGGGGGGGGGGGGGGGGGGGGGGGGGGGGGGGGGGGGGGGGGGGGGGGGGGGGGGGGGGGGGGGGGGGGGGGGGGGGGGGGGGGGGGGGGGGGGGGGGGGGGGGGGGGGGGGGGGGGGGGGGGGGGGGGGGGGGGGGGGGGGGGGGGGGGGGGGGGGGGGGGGGGGGGGGGGGGGGGGGGGGGGGGGGGGGGGGGGGGGGGGGGGGGGGGGGGGGGGGGGGGGGGGGGGGGGGGGGGGGGGGGGGGGGGGGGGGGGGGGGGGGGGGGGGGGGGGGGGGGGGGGGGGGGGGGGGGGGGGGGGGGGGGGGGGGGGGGGGGGGGGGGGGGGGGGGGGGGGGGGGGGGGGGGGGGGGGGGGGGGGGGGGGGGGGGGGGGGGGGGGGGGGGGGGGGGGGGGGGGGGGGGGGGGGGGGGGGGGGGGGGGGGGGGGGGGGGGGGGGGGGGGGGGGGGGGGGGGGGGGGGGGGGGGGGGGGGGGGGGGGGGGGGGGGGGGGGGGGGGGGGGGGGGGGGGGGGGGGGGGGGGGGGGGGGGGGGGGGGGGGGGGGGGGGGGGGGGGGGGGGGGGGGGGGGGGGGGGGGGGGGGGGGGGGGGGGGGGGGGGGGGGGGGGGGGGGGGGGGGGGGGGGGGGGGGGGGGGGGGGGGGGGGGGGGGGGGGGGGGGGGGGGGGGGGGGGGGGGGGGGGGGGGGGGGGGGGGGGGGGGGGGGGGGGGGGGGGGGGGGGGGGGGGGGGGGGGGGGGGGGGGGGGGGGGGGGGGGGGGGGGGGGGGGGGGGGGGGGGGGGGGGGGGGGGGGGGGGGGGGGGGGGGGGGGGGGGGGGGGGGGGGGGGGGGGGGGGGGGGGGGGGGGGGGGGGGGGGGGGGGGGGGGGGGGGGGGGGGGGGGGGGGGGGGGGGGGGGGGGGGGGGGGGGGGGGGGGGGGGGGGGGGGGGGGGGGGGGGGGGGGGGGGGGGGGGGGGGGGGGGGGGGGGGGGGGGGGGGGGGGGGGGGGGGGGGGGGGGGGGGGGGGGGGGGGGGGGGGGGGGGGGGGGGGGGGGGGGGGGGGGGGGGGGGGGGGGGGGGGGGGGGGGGGGGGGGGGGGGGGGGGGGGGGGGGGGGGGGGGGGGGGGGGGGGGGGGGGGGGGGGGGGGGGGGGGGGGGGGGGGGGGGGGGGGGGGGGGGGGGGGGGGGGGGGGGGGGGGGGGGGGGGGGGGGGGGGGGGGGGGGGGGGGGGGGGGGGGGGGGGGGGGGGGGGGGGGGGGGGGGGGGGGGGGGGGGGGGGGGGGGGGGGGGGGGGGGGGGGGGGGGGGGGGGGGGGGGGGGGGGGGGGGGGGGGGGGGGGGGGGGGGGGGGGGGGGGGGGGGGGGGGGGGGGGGGGGGGGGGGGGGGGGGGGGGGGGGGGGGGGGGGGGGGGGGGGGGGGGGGGGGGGGGGGGGGGGGGGGGGGGGGGGGGGGGGGGGGGGGGGGGGGGGGGGGGGGGGGGGGGGGGGGGGGGGGGGGGGGGGGGGGGGGGGGGGGGGGGGGGGGGGGGGGGGGGGGGGGGGGGGGGGGGGGGGGGGGGGGGGGGGGGGGGGGGGGGGGGGGGGGGGGGGGGGGGGGGGGGGGGGGGGGGGGGGGGGGGGGGGGGGGGGGGGGGGGGGGGGGGGGGGGGGGGGGGGGGGGGGGGGGGGGGGGGGGGGGGGGGGGGGGGGGGGGGGGGGGGGGGGGGGGGGGGGGGGGGGGGGGGGGGGGGGGGGGGGGGGGGGGGGGGGGGGGGGGGGGGGGGGGGGGGGGGGGGGGGGGGGGGGGGGGGGGGGGGGGGGGGGGGGGGGGGGGGGGGGGGGGGGGGGGGGGGGGGGGGGGGGGGGGGGGGGGGGGGGGGGGGGGGGGGGGGGGGGGGGGGGGGGGGGGGGGGGGGGGGGGGGGGGGGGGGGGGGGGGGGGGGGGGGGGGGGGGGGGGGGGGGGGGGGGGGGGGGGGGGGGGGGGGGGGGGGGGGGGGGGGGGGGGGGGGGGGGGGGGGGGGGGGGGGGGGGGGGGGGGGGGGGGGGGGGGGGGGGGGGGGGGGGGGGGGGGGGGGGGGGGGGGGGGGGGGGGGGGGGGGGGGGGGGGGGGGGGGGGGGGGGGGGGGGGGGGGGGGGGGGGGGGGGGGGGGGGGGGGGGGGGGGGGGGGGGGGGGGGGGGGGGGGGGGGGGGGGGGGGGGGGGGGGGGGGGGGGGGGGGGGGGGGGGGGGGGGGGGGGGGGGGGGGGGGGGGGGGGGGGGGGGGGGGGGGGGGGGGGGGGGGGGGGGGGGGGGGGGGGGGGGGGGGGGGGGGGGGGGGGGGGGGGGGGGGGGGGGGGGGGGGGGGGGGGGGGGGGGGGGGGGGGGGGGGGGGGGGGGGGGGGGGGGGGGGGGGGGGGGGGGGGGGGGGGGGGGGTCGGGTATGATAGAGAAACTGCTAGCTAATCCTTTCACAGGTGATGGAACATTGCATCCTGATTTACACCTAATCTATGTGCATGAAGTTTGTGGATTATTTAAGCTTGCAGGTATGCCCGATGATGTTATCAAGAAGAAGGTCTTCCCTTTATCTTTGAAGGGAGAGGCATTGACATGGTATAGGCTATGTGATGATATGGGATCATGGAACTACAAACGATTGAAATTGGAATTTCATCAGAAGTTTTATCCTATGCATCTTGTTCATCGTGATCATAATTATATATATAATTTTTGGCCTCGCGAAGGAGAAAGCATCGCTCAAGCTTGGGGGAGGCTTAAGTCAATGTTATATTTATGCCCCAATCATGAGCTCTCAATAGAAATGATTATTCAAAAAATTTATGCTCGACTTTCTCTCAATAATCGCTCCATGCTCGATACTTCTTGTACTGGATCCTTTATGATGAAGACTATTGAATTCAAATGGGATTTATTGGAAAGAATTAAATGCAACTCTGGAGATTGGGATCTCGACGAAGGTAAGGAGTCAGGTACAAAACCTAAGTTTGATTGTGTTAAATCTTTTATGGATAACGATGTTTTCCGTGAATTTAGCACAAAATATGGACTTGACTCTGAGATAGTAGCTTCTTTCTTTGAATCCTTTGCTACTCATGTTGATCTCCCTAAGCAGAAGTGGTTTAAATATAATCCTCCCACTGAAGTAAAAGTAGTTGCACCTATTAAAGTTGAAGAAAAGACTATCACTTACAATGATCCTATTGTTCCTGCTGCTTATATTGAAAAGCCACCTTTCCCTGTTAGAATAAAGGATCATGCTAAAGCTTCAACTGTAGTCAACAAAAGTAATATTAGGACACATAAACCCCCTGAGCAAGTTAAAGTTGAACCAAATATTGCTATGGTTAAAGATCTCTTGGCTGATAATATTGATGGGCATGTTATTTACTTCTGTGAGGAAACTGCTAGAATTGCTAGACCTGATACTAAAAATAAACATAGACCTGTTGTAGGCATGCCTGTTATTTCTGTTAAAATAGGAGATCATTGTTGTCATGGCTTATGTGATATGGGTGCTAGTGCAAGTGCAATACCTCATTCCTAATACAAAGAAATTATGCATGATATTGCACCTGCTGAGATAGAAGAAATTGATGTTACAATTAAGCTTGCCAATAGAGATACTATTTTACCAATCGGGATTGTTAGAGATGTTGAAGCCTTGTGTGGGAAAGTTAAATATCCTGCTGATTTTCTTGTTCTTGGTTCCCCACAAGATAGCTTTTGTCCCATTATATTTGGTAGACCCTTCTTGAACACTGTTAATGCTAGGATAGACTGCGAAAAGGAAGTTGTTACTATTGGTTTGGGTGATATGTCTCATAAGTTTAATTTTGCTAAATTTCGTAGACAACCCCGTGATGAGGAATTGCCTAGTAAAGATGAAATTATTGGTCTTACTTCTATTGCCGTGCCTCCTAGTGATCCTTTAGAACAATATCTGTTAGACCATGAAAATGATATGTTTATGAATGAAAGAAGGGAAATAGATGAAGTATTCTTTAAACAGGGACCTATTCTGAAACACAACCTTCCTGTTGAAATCCTAGGGGATCCTCCTCCACCCAAGGGTGATCCCGTGTTTGAGCTTAAACCATTACCTGATACTCTTAAATATGCTTATCTTGATGAGAAGAAGATATATCCTATTATTATTAGTGCTAACCTTTCAGAGCATGAAGAAAAGAAATTATTGAAAACTCTGAAGAAGCACCGGTCTGTGATTGGATATACTCTTGATGATCTTAAGGGCATTAGTCCCACTCTATGTCAACACAAAATAAATTTGGAGAAAGACGCTAAACCAGTTATTGATCACCAACGACGGCTAAATCCTAAGATGAAAGAAGTGGTAAGAAAGGAAATACTAAAGCTCCATGAAGCAGGTATAATTTATCCCGTTGCTGATAGTCAGTGGGTAAGTCCTGTTCATTGGGGGGGGGGGGGGGGGGGGGGGGGGGGGGGGGGGGGGGGGGGGGGGGGGGGGGGGGGGGGGGGGGGGGGGGGGGGGGGGGGGGGGGGGGGGGGGGGGGGGGGGGGGGGGGGGGGGGGGGGGGGGGGGGGGGGGGGGGGGGGGGGGGGGGGGGGGGGGGGGGGGGGGGGGGGGGGGGGGGGGGGGGGGGGGGGGGGGGGGGGGGGGGGGGGGGGGGGGGGGGGGGGGGGGGGGGGGGGGGGGGGGGGGGGGGGGGGGGGGGGGGGGGGGGGGGGGGGGGGGGGGGGGGGGGGGGGGGGGGGGGGGGGGGGGGGGGGGGGGGGGGGGGGGGGGGGGGGGGGGGGGGGGGGGGGGGGGGGGGGGGGGGGGGGGGGGGGGGGGGGGGGGGGGGGGGGGGGGGGGGGGGGGGGGGGGGGGGGGGGGGGGGGGGGGGGGGGGGGGGGGGGGGGGGGGGGGGGGGGGGGGGGGGGGGGGGGGGGGGGGGGGGGGGGGGGGGGGGGGGGGGGGGGGGGGGGGGGGGGGGGGGGGGGGGGGGGGGGGGGGGGGGGGGGGGGGGGGGGGGGGGGGGGGGGGGGGGGGGGGGGGGGGGGGGGGGGGGGGGGGGGGGGGGGGGGGGGGGGGGGGGGGGGGGGGGGGGGGGGGGGGGGGGGGGGGGGGGGGGGGGGGGGGGGGGGGGGGGGGGGGGGGGGGGGGGGGGGGGGGGGGGGGGGGGGGGGGGGGGGGGGGGGGGGGGGGGGGGGGGGGGGGGGGGGGGGGGGGGGGGGGGGGGGGGGGGGGGGGGGGGGGGGGGGGGGGGGGGGGGGGGGGGGGGGGGGGGGGGGGGGGGGGGGGGGGGGGGGGGGGGGGGGGGGGGGGGGGGGGGGGGGGGGGGGGGGGGGGGGGGGGGGGGGGGGGGGGGGGGGGGGGGGGGGGGGGGGGGGGGGGGGGGGGGGGGGGGGGGGGGGGGGGGGGGGGGGGGGGGGGGGGGGGGGGGGGGGGGGGGGGGGGGGGGGGGGGGGGGGGGGGGGGGGGGGGGGGGGGGGGGGGGGATCCTCTTTTGATGATTGCTTGAGCAACCTTGATCGAGTTTTGCAGAGATGTGAAGAAACTAATCTTGTCTTGAATTGGGAGAAATGCCACTTTATGGTTAATGAAGGTATTGTCTTGGGGCATAAAATTTCTGAAAGAGGTATTGAAGTTGAAAAAGCTAAAGTTGATGCTATTGAAAAGATGTCGTGTCCCAAGGACATTAAAGGTATAAGAAGTTTCCTTGGTCATGCCGGTTTTTATAGGAGGTTCATTAAGGACTTCTCTAAAATCTCCAGGCCTCTGACTAATCTTTTACAAAAGGATATTCCTTTTGTCTTTGATGATGATTGTGTAGAAGCATTTGAAATACTTAAGAAAGCATTGATTTCTGCACCAATTGTTGAGCCACCTGATTGGAATTTACCCTTTGAAATCATGTGTGATGCTAGTGATTATGCTGTAGGTGCTGTTCTAGGACAAAGAGTTGATAAGAAATTAAATGTTATTCAATATGCTAGTAAAACTCTAGACAGTGCCCAGAGAAATTATGCTACTACTGAAAAGGAATTCTTAGTAGTTGTATTCGCTTGTGATAAGTTCAGACCTTATATTGTTGATTCTAAAGTAACTATTCACACTGATCATGCTGCTATTAAATATCTTATGGAAAAGAAAGATGCTAAACCTAGACTAATTAGATGGGTTCTCCTACTACAAGAATTTGATTTGCATATTATTGATAGAAAGGGAGCTGAGAACCCCGTTGCAGACAACTTGTCTAGGTTACAGAATGTTCTTGATGACCCACTACCTATTGATGATAGCTTTCCTGATGAACAATTAAATGTCATAAATGCTTCTCGTACTGCTCCATGGTATGCTGATTATGCTAATTACTTTATTGCTAAATTTATACCACCTAGTTTCACATACCAGCAAAAGAAAAAGTTTTTCTATGATTTGAGACATTACTTCTAGGATGACCCACATCTTTATAAAGATGGAGTAGATGGTGTTATTAGGCATTGTATACCTGAGCATGAACAGGAACAGATCCTACGCAAGTGTCACTCCGAGTCTTATGGAGGGCACCACGCTGGAGATAGAACTGCACATAAGGTATTGCAATCGGGTTTTTATTGGCCTACTCTCTTCAAGGATGCCCGTAAGTTTGTCTTATCTTGTGATGAATGTCAAAGAATTGGTAATATTAGTAGACGTTAAGAAATGCCTATGAATTATTCACTTGTTATTGAACCATTTGATGTTTGGGGCTTCGATTATATGGGACCGTTTCCTTCCTCTAATGGTTATACACATATTTTAGTTGCTGTTGATTACGTTACTAAGTGGGTAGACGCTATTCCAACTAGTAGTGCTTATCATAACACCTCTATTAAGATGCTTAAAGAAGTTATTTTTCCGAGGTTTGGAGTCCCTAGATATTTAATGACTGATGGTGGTTCACATTTCATTCATGGTGCTTTTCGTAAAACGCTTGCTAAGTATGATGTTAATCATAGAATTGCATCCCCTTATCATCCGCAGTCTAGTGGTCAAGTAGAATTGAGTAATAGAGAGCTCAAATTAATTTTGCAAAAGACTGTTAATAGATCTAGAAAGAATTGGTCCAAGAAACTTGATGACCCCCCCCCCCCCCCCCCCCCCCCCCCCCCCCCCCCCCCCCCCCCCCCCCCCCCCCCCCCCCCCCCCCCCCCCCCCCCCCCCCCCCCCCCCCCCCCCCCCCCCCCCCCCCCCCCCCCCCCCCCCCCCCCCCCCCCCCCCCCCCCCCCCCCCCCCCCCCCCCCCCCCCCCCCCCCCCCCCCAATGGGAAGGTCCTTACGTTATCGAGGAGGTCTATCGTTCCGGTGCCATAAAAATCAACAACTTCGAAGGCACAAATCCGAAGGTGGTGAACGGTCAAAGAATCGAACACTATATCTCAGGTAATCCTATAAATGTTGAAACTAATGTTATTGAAACCGTAACCCTGGAGGAATACATAAGGGACACTTTCCAGAACGTTTCAGACTCAGAAAAGGAATAGGTACGTGGTACGGTAAGTAAACCGACTCCAAAACAGTTCTAATGGCAATTTTTATCTGTTTTGGAATATTTAAGAAAATTGGAAAATAAGAAGCAGTCCGGGAAGGACACGAGGCTTCCACGAGGGTGGGAGGCACGCCCTACCCCCCTGGGCGCGGCCCCCCTGCCTCGTGGGCACCCCGTGTGCTCTCCGGGCTCCGTTTTCTTGCACGATACTTCTTTTGGTCGGTAAAAATTCATTATATAATCTCTCGAAGGTTTTGACCACCATACCATGCAAATATCCTCTGTTTTTGTTTTGAGTTGTTTCTGTTGCAGATTTGGAGCAAGATGTCATCTCAGGATTCCGACGGAGAGAGCTATGTCTCACATCTCGTTGCTGACCCAAAGACCTATGGGGACCTATCCCCTTGTGGTCGAACTACGGATGATGAAGAGGATGCTCATTTGATGAGGATCAATGATTCAAGTTCGGAGGAGGAGGATGTCCCTCTACCTCAACCTGGGGATATGCACGTGAAGTTCAAGAAGTCTAGTCTCCCTAAGAGGGCCAAACTATCTAACATTCGATCTATTCCTTCTCGTTTTCGGCAGAAAAGCAAAGGAGATTTATGTGACAAGATCTTGAAGCTGGAATCGGAGGTCGATGATTTAAAAGAGGAAATTGCTCTTCTCAATTATAGTATGAAGAAGCTAAAGGCACAACTGTCATCATCAACAACTCCATCATCACCTCCTGCAAAAAAGGAAAACTAAGTATCTGGTATGGGCACTCCCCTTGGCAACTGCCAAGCTTGGGGGAGGTGCCCCGGTATCGTATCACCATCACACTCCTATCTTTACCGTTTTCCTTAATTCGATCCTTTTGGTAATATCTTGATCTAGTAGAATAAAGTTTTAGTATGATTTAGTTTTGAGTTTTGCTTTATGATCCTTCTATGTAATCGAGTCCGTGAGCTATATATAATAAAGATTAGTGTTGAGTCAAGGGCTTGATTATTTTGCTATGATCTTGAAGGAATAAAAAGAAAAGAGAAAGAATAAAAAGAAGTAATGACTTCACATATAAAGAGTATGATGATAAAAAGTTGTTGAGAGTTGACAAACATAGTTTTGGTCATCGTTGCAATTAATAGGACGTAATAAAGAAAGAGAGGTTCCACATATAAATATACTATCTTGGACATCTTTTATGATTGTGAGCACTCATTAAAATATGACATGCTAAAGAGTTTATGTTGGACAAGGAAGACAACGTAATGGGTTATGTTTTCTTATATCTGAAATAAAGTATATTGTCATGGATCATCCAACATGTTGAGCTTGCCTTTCTCCCTCATGCTAGCCAAATTCTTTGCACCAAGTAGAGATACTACTTGTGCTTCCGAATACTCTTAAACCCAGTTTTGTCGTGAGAGTCCACCATATCTACCTATGGATTGAGTAAGATCCTTCAAGTAAGTTGTCATCATTGCATGTAATAAAAATTGCTCTCTAAATATGTATGACTTATTAGTGTGGAGAAAATAAGCTTTATACGATCTTGTGATGTGGAAGAAATAAAAGCGACGGACTGCATAATAAAGGTCTACATCACAAGTGGCAATATAAAGTGACGTTCTTTTGCATTAAGATTTCGTGCATCCAACCAAAAGCACATGACAACCTCTGCTTCCCTCTGCGAAGGGCCTATCTTTTACTTTTACCTTATGCAAGAGTCATGGTGATCTTCACCTTTCTTTTTTACATTTTATCCTTTGGCAAGCACATTGTGTTGGAAAGATCCTGATATATATATATCCAATAGGATGTAAGTTAGCATGAATTATTATTGTTGACATTACCCTTGAGGTAAAAGGTTGGGAGGCAACACTATAAACCCACGGTATGGCCCCTCTACAAGACCGCCAAGACAAGACCCTTGCAAGGGGCCAAGCCTCCCGAGGCGGACGATGCCAAAACCTCCCGAAGGAGGGGTGATACGTCCATTTTGCATCATGCTTTTATATCGATATTTATTGCATTATGGGCTATTATTAAGGATACAAAAGCGTGAGTTTAATGTAGGTGATTATGTGTTGCTATTCAACTCTCGTTTAAGATTTTTTGCAGGAAAACTTCTCTCTAAATGGGAAGGTCCTTCATTCTGCACAGCTCCAAAAGTCCTGAAACTTCACGGAAGTTATTTTTGGAATTAATAAAAAATACTGAGCGAAGAAAATACAAGAGGGGGGCCACACCCTGGCCACGAGGGTGGGAGGCGCGCCCTACCCCCCTGGGCGCGCCCCCTGCCTCGTGGGCCCCCCGGTAGGCCTCCGATGCCCATCTTCTGCTATATGAAGTCTTTCGTCCGAGAAAAAAATCATAAGCAAGCTTTCGGGAAGAAACTGCACCGCCACGAGGCGGAACCTTGGCGGAACCAATCTAGGGCTCCTGCAGAGCCGTTCTGCCGGGCAAACTTCCCTCCGGGAGGGGGAAATCATCGCCATCGTCATCACCAACGATCCTATCATCGGGAGGGGGTCAATCTTCATCAACATCTTCACCAGCACCATCTCCTCTCAAACCCTAGTTCATCTCTTGTATCCAATCTTTGCCCCGAAGCCTCAGGTTGGTACCTGTGGCTTGCTAGTAGTGCTGATTACTCCTTGCAGTTGATGCTAGTTGGTTTATTTGGTGGAAGATCATATGTTCAGATCCTTTATGCATATTAATACCCCTCTGATTATGAACATGAATATGCTTTGTGAGTAGTTATGTTTGTTCCTGAGGACATGGGAGAAGTCTTGCTATAAGTAGTCATGTGAATTTGGTATTCGTTCGATATTTTGATGAGATGTACGTTGTCTCTCCTCTAGTGGTGTTATGTGAACGTCGACTACATGACACTTCACCATTGTTTGGGCCTAGAGGAAGGCATTGGGAAGTAATAATTAGATGATGGGTTGCTAGAGTGACAGAAGCTTAAACCCTAGTTTATGCGTTGCTTCGTAAGGGGCTGATTTGGATCCATATGTTTCATGCTATGGTTAGGTTTACCTTAATACTTCTTTTTTAGTTGCGGATGCTTGCAATAGGAGTTAATCATAAGTGGGATGCTTGTCCAAGTAAGGACAGCACCCAAACACCGGTCCACCCACATACCAAATTATCAAAGTACCGAACGCGAATCATATGAGCGTGATGAAAACTAGCTTGGCGATAATTCCCATGTGTCCTCGGGAGCGCTTTTCTCTATATAAGAGTTTGTCCAGGCTTGTCCTTTGCTACAAAAAGGATTGGGCCATCTTGCTGCACCTTATTTACTTTCATTACTTGTTACCCGCTACAAATTACCTTATCACAAAACTATCAGTTACCGATAATTTTAGTGCTTGCAGGGAATACTTTACTGAAAACTGCTTATCATTTCCTTCTGCTCCTCGTTGGGTTCAACACTCTTACTTATCGAAAGGACTACGATAGATCCCCTATACTTGTGGGTCATCAAGGGGCCTCCCCAGGCGGCCTCCCGAGGAGCGGAGATTTCTATGCAGGTACCCAGGCTCACGAGGCTACTGAGGGAGTCCTGGACTAAGGGGTCCTCGGGCGTCTGGCCTGTTATCCATGGGCCGGACTGATGGGCTGTGAAGACATGAAGGCCGAAGACTGTACCCGTGGCCGGATTGGACTCTCCTTAGCGTGGAAGGCAAGCTTGGCGACCAACTATGAAGATTCCTTCCTATGTAACCGACTCTATGTAACCCTAGATCCCCCCGGTGTCTATATAAACCAGAGGGCGTAGTCTGAAAAGGATATACTCATTACCATAGTCATACAGGCTAGACTTCTAGGGTTTAGCCATTACGATCTCATGGTAGATCAACTCTTGTAACACTCATATTCATCAAGATCAATCAAGCAGGAAGTAGGGTATTACCTCCATAGAGAGGGCCCAAACCTGGGTAAACATCGTGTCCCCCGTCTCCTGTAACCATCGATCCTAGACGCACAGTTCGGGACCCCCTACCCGAGATCCGCCGGTTTTGACACCGACATTGGTGCTTTCATTGAGAGTTCCACTATGTCGTCGATGAAAGGTTCAATGGCCCCTTCGATCGTCTATAGTGACGCTGTCCAAGGAGAAACCTTTCTCACCGGATAGATTTTCGTATTCGGCGGCTTCGTACTGCGGGCCAACTCACTTGGCCATCTGGAGCAGATCGATAGCTACGTCCCTGGCCACCAGGTCAGATTTGGAAGCTTGAACTACGTCGCGGATATCCATGGAGACTTGATCTTCAATGGATTTGAGACCGCGACGATCGCTCCCCCTCGCTCCGGTGAACATGACCTAAATCTGTCATCGGATCACATCCAGGAGATGGTTCCTGTCGCTACATCGGCCTTAAAACTGGAGCAGATCGTGCCATCCGAGGCCATAGAGTCTGCAGCGTTGGAGCCGCACACAGACTCGACACCCTGCAGTATTTGCGTCAACGGAACTCCGGACTCGTCTCCGGCTATAAGTTCCGGACCATGTACGCCTGCGCACACCGAGCTGGATCGGTTATCGACTTTCGAATTCAGCGCCGTAGACATCTTCCAGCACTCACCTTTGGGCGACATGCTAAACTCTTTAAAGAATTTGTCCTTGGAGAAGAACTCATGGCCGAACTGTGTTCGGTTCGAGCTAGAGGCTGACGATGGGGAATTTTGCTTCCCACCCGCCACCCGCTTCATAGCCACTGTCGATGACTTAACCGACGTGCTTGATTATGGCTCCGAAGACATCGACAGTATGGACGACGATGCCGACAAGGAGCAAGGCCAAGACCCGCCATTCACTGGACGTTGGACGGCCACCTCTTCATACGATGTGTACATGGTTGACACGCCTAAAAAAGCTAGCGACGATGACAAAGAAGATCCAGTTGCGAACAAACCTTCTGAGACACAGTCCAAGCGCTGGCGCCCTAAACGCCGTTCTAAGCCTCGTCGCTCAAAAGATGGCAACACTGGCACCGGAGAAAATAGTACTCTGGGCGACGCCGAAAACAATGAACACCCTGTTGGAGTAGAATCCGAACAGGAGGAACAAGACAACAGGCAAGTTAACCCTGATAAACAGGCCATGCCCAATGACCCGGATGACGATAGTTATCATCTAGTCTCCGAGGATGAGGAGAGCCTCGGCAGTGAGGATTTCATCATGCCTGAGGCACCCCTCGAGCAGGAGCGCTTCAAGCGCCAGCTAATAGCTACTGCTAGAAGCCTGAAGAAAAAGTGGCAGTAGCTCCAAGCCGATCAAGACCTACTCATTGACAGATGGACCGATGTCCTAGCAGCCGAAGAATACGGCCTCAAGCGCCCAGCCAAGAGTTACCCGAAGCACAGACTGCTACCTCAGTTCGATGAGAGGCACCAGATCCCGTACCTCCCTCGCGCAATGCAGAACGACCACCACGTGGTCAGGATAGTGCGGCGGACCGACCACCCCACGGTCGGGATAAAACGGCAACTCAGGCCGAACAACAGCCCGCCCCACCGCCTCGTAAAAACAAAGACAGAATAGGTCGGGACCATACATACAACCTTCGGCAGGACCTGGACAGCAGAGCAGGACACACCAGATCAATCCACGGATCGCGAGGACGCTTCCCGACTCGGGATGACGGCTACCTATTCGGACGTGACAAACCTAGTCACGCCCGGGCCGATAACCGCAGACGGACTTCATCGGAGGTGTGCCGTGACGCGGCCCGATATAGAGGCGCCGCACACCCCCTCTGCTTCACAGATGAAGTACTGGATCACGAATTCCCCGAGGGGTTCAAACCCATCAACATTGAATCGTACGATGGAACAACTGATCCCGCAGTGTAGATCGAAGATTTTATTCTCCACATCCATATGGCTCGCGGAGATGACCTCCATGCCATCAAATACCTCCCACTAAAATTAAAAGGGCCAGCTAGACACTGGTTAAATAGCCTGCCTGAAAATTCCATCGGCAGTTGGGAGGACTTGGAAGAAGCTTTTCTTGACAACTTCCAAGGTACTTATGTCTGGTCACCAGATGCCGATGACTTAAGTCATATAGTCCAACAACCTGGAGAATCAGCCAGGAAATTATGGACTAGGTTCCTGACCAAAAAGAACCAGATCGTTGACTGTCCGGATGCCGAAGCCCTAGCGGCCTTCAAACATAGCATCCGTGATGAATGGCTCGCCCGCCACCTCGGCCAAGAAAAGCCAAAGTCTATGGCAGCCCTCATGGCACTCATGACCCGCTTTTGTGTGGGAGAGGATAGCTGGCTGGCCCATAGCAAAAACGCAGCCAACGAGGCAGGCCCCTCCGAGGCCAAGAACAGCACCGGCAAGCTCCGGCGCAATAGACACAAACGCCGAAGGAATGGCGATAACACCGATGACACCACAGTTAACGCCGGATTCAGCGGCTCCAAGTCCGGTCAACGGAAGAAACCCTACAAAAGGAACAATGAGGGACCATCCAGCTTGGACCGCATACTCGATCGCCCGTGCCAGATACATGGCACCCCAGACAAACAAGCCAATCATACCAACAGAGATTGTTGGGTTTTCAAACAGGCTGGCAAGTTAAATGCCGAGAGCAAAGAAAAGGGATCACAAAGTGAGGACGAGGACGAAGAGACCCAGCAGCCGAACACTGGGGGGCAGAAGAAATTTCCCCCTCAAGTCAAAATGGTGAACATGATATACGCTACACACATCCCCAAAAGGGAGCTTAAGCGAGCACTCAGGGACGTCTACGCGGTAGAGCCAGTCACCCCAAAATTCAATCCGTAGTCGTCATTCCCGATCACCTTCGATCGTCGAGATCACCCAACTAGTATCCACCATGGCGGTTCGGCCACACTAGTCCTCGACCCAATCATCGACGGATTTCACCTAACACGAGTCCTAATGGACGCTGGTAGCAGCCTCAACCTGCTCTATCAGGATACAGTGCGTAAAATGGGCATTAATCCCTCACGAATCAAGCCCACAAAGACTACCTTTAAAGGAGTCATACCAGGTGTAGAGGCCCATTGTACGGGCTCAATCACGCTGGAAGTAGTCTTCGGTTCTCCGGACAACTTCCGAAGCGAAGAGTTAATCTTCGATATCGTCCCCTTCCACAGCGGCTACCACGCACTGCTGGGACAAACTTCGTTTGCTAGAATCAACGCAGTGCCACACTATGCTTATCTCAAGCTCAAGATGCCCGGTCCACGCGGCATCATAACAGTCAATGGCAACACTAAACGCTCCCTCCGAACAGAGGAGCACACAGCTGCCCTAGCAGCAGAGGTACAGAGCGGCCTTCTCAAGCAGAACCGTAATCCGGCTGCCGAGCCCCTGGACATCACTAAGAGAGTCTGGACCACACTACAGCAGGATGGTTCGGCTCGTCATGAGCTTGATTAGCAATTCAGCCTCCGTCCCAGTCCCGATGAGGTAGCGGCATCCGCACCACGCGTACATAATTACGCACTCAAAATCGCATGGGCATCGACGGAGGCACAGTTAGCTTGTAGTTCGGCTGCACCAATCCCGGACTCACTGGTACCCTTACTATTTCGCCTTTTTCCTCTTCTTCTTTTCAGGTACCTTTCATACAGGCCCCCTTCAACGGCCTGATTAGCGGTCCTGTCAAAGGACAAGTACACCAGATTGGCGCAGAGCACATGCATACAGGGGAAGCCCTAGAGGACAATCCAACGACTACTCTACCTGCCTTTCAGTGCCCAAATGCAGCTCTCCTCTGGTTCTGGCATGTTAAATAGCCGGTTGCTTATCGCATTATTTGTATAAATGTGCTTTGACGCATTAACCCAACCATAATGAAAGCAGTTTACGGCCCAAGTCAAGGGGCCCCAGATACTACCTCTGCTCTTTTTCTGTTTCCCGTTGCTATTAATTACTTATATCCTCGCACCCGTGCACTTTGGTATGTTTCATATTTGCCAGGGGCTCCCTATCGCCCCATAATGCAGCAACAAAGTCTGAACACTTCTTATAGATAAGTTCGGCACCCCGAATTTAGCATTATATGCATTGGCTCCGAATCATGTATTTGGTCAATAGTTGGGTTGCCCGGCTCCTATGCTTGCTACCCTATGTTCCGCTACATCGGCTAGGGTAGTAAAGGGAGAACTACTGCGAGTGTGCCCTGGTCTAAACCGGATGAGCACCTCAGTAGAGAAAGCCAAAAACTGACTGTCATGATGCGGCGAGAGCCGGTCAGCTGTTCGGAGGTCACAAATCGTTGGAGATTTTTTCCGCATTACGTGAAGGATCGGTACTTCCCGATCAGAAGCTGACACCATCCTGGTTCATATACCAGGGGCTGCGCCTATGTTTTATTATAAAACTACTATGGCTAAGTGAGGGCGTTTAAGCCGTATAGTCTGATTGCCTGGTTTGTTGCGCTAAATAACTCCATCAAGGACCATATAATTGGATCAAGATTGTTTAGATTCCATCCCGAACACCTCCGTACTACCTACGTGAGGGCAGAAGCCGACGACTGGCCAACCCTCAGATTCCATACAACACGGCCGCACAGGAGGAAACAATTAAAACATAATAAATATTATATTAGAAACAAGCTTTGTTTTCATCATACAAAGCAAAGACAACACGAATGTCTTCGTTCAAAAATAATGTCCTGCCCGCACTGCGCTGCTGCAAGTCGAGACCCTTCTAGGACATCCGCAAAATATCTCTCAGGTGTGCGGTGCTCCTTGCCCTCCGGCGGCCCCCTGGCCACCTCGACGGCGTCCATCTTCGCCCACCACATCTTGCAACGGGCGAAGGCCATGCGGGCACCTTCAATGCAGACTGATCGCTTGATGATGTCTAGCTGCGGACAGGCTTCCACCACCCGCTTCACAAGGCCAAAATAACTGCTAGGTATAGCTTTGGCTGGCCACAGCCGGATTATCAAATCCTTCATGGCCAGTTCGGCCAACCTGTGCAGCTCAACCAACTGCTTCAGTTGATCGACGAAGGGCACCGGATGTTCTGGCACAGCATACTGCGACCAGAACAGCTTCTTCGTGGAATTCCCTTCTCTGGCTCGGAAGAACTCCCTGGCATCGGACACGCTGCGGGATAGATCTGCAAAAGCCCCTGGGCAACTCCGAATCCGGGTTAGTAAAAGGTACCTCCTCTCCGAATACTTGCTTTGCATGTTAAAAGCCTTACCCGCTACAATCTTCTTGGCCTCCTGGATCTCCTGGAGAGCACCCCGGGCTTCATTCCGTGCGGTCTCCGCGCTTTTAACCCAACCATAATGAAAGCAGTTTACGGCCCCCCCCCCCCCCCCCCCCCCCCCCCCCCCCCCCCCCCCCCCCCCCCCCCCCCCCCCCCCCCCCCCCCCCCCCCCCCCCCCCCCCCCCCCCCCCCCCCCCCCCCCCCCCCCCCCCCCCCCCCCCCCCCCCCCCCCCCCCCCCCCGCCTCGCGCTCCAAGGCTTCGCACTTCCTCACTGCGTCCTGGAGCTCCTGCTGGACCTCGCTGACCCAGGCCTTGAACTTCTTATGGGCGGCTTGCTGCTGGACAGCCTTCCCCTCGGCTTCGGCCAGGGCATTTTTCAGGGCCTCGACCTCAGTCGCCGCCCCTACACATATTATGACATTCCGGTCAATACTCACCGCTTATTCTTTCCGAATACATAGCAAGGCGTCACTCACCTTGCTTCTCCTGGAGCTGAATCTTCACCTCGTCGAGCTCGTTCTCGGCCCGCTCCAACCTCTGCTTTAGGTCAGAGACTTCGGCAGCATGCGAGGTCGCGGCCAACAGCGACGCCTGCGCATTCATACATATCAAATATAGTCTCCTACAAAGGGTTGATCCTCTGTCCGGCCTTTCTTTCCGAACACCGGACAGTGTCTCAGGGGCTACTGTCAGCACGGGGTGTTCTCTTTCTACGAGACTTACCTCAAAACCTGTCAACAGACTGTTGCAGGCCTCGTTTAGTCCGCTCTTGATGGACTGAACCTTCTTGATCACCGTACCCATAAGGACACGGTGCTCGTCCACAATGGAGGCACCTCGTAGCGCCTCCATTAGGTTATCCGGTGCCCCTGGTTGGACAGGGGCCACCGATGGAATTGGCGCACCTCCCTCCTTCGGAGGAGGGTGCTCGCCGGATTCCGGGGCCGTATCGGTCTCCGGAATAGTATTCGGCTGAGGGCCGAACTGAGTACGTCCCTCCTCGCCAGTCTTTAGGGGGATCGGCTCCCCCATGTGTCCGACTGCGGAGGTCTCGCCTCGCGAAACCTCCTGGACGGCGTCCTGGGCCCCTCCGCGGCACGGAGCAGTCCTCCGGGACAACACTTCGGTGTCGTCCTTGGCCCCGGGGGAATAAGCGGGCGGCGGCGACATGCTGGCCATTTCCGCCGGATCCAACGAACCTCCAGACGAGGATCGCTGAATGCTGTCACAGGCCGGACTACAATAGCACAATTACCCACCCCCCCCCCCCCCCCCCCCCCCCCCCCCCCCCCCCCCCCCCCCCCCCCCCCCCCCCCCCCCCCCCCCCCCCCCCCCCCCCCCCCCCCCCCCCCCCCCCCCCCCCCCCCCCCCCCCCCCCCCCCCCCCCCCCCCCCCCCCCCCCCCCCCCCCCCCCCCCCCCCCCCCCCCCCCCCCCCCCCCCCCCCCCCCCCCCCCCCCCCCCCCCCCCCCCCCCCCCCCCCCCCCCCCCCCCCCCCCCCCCCCCCCCCCCCCCCCCCCCCCCCCCCCCCCCCCCCCCCCCCCCCCCCCCCCCCCCCCCCCCCCCCCCCCCCCCCCCCCCCCCCCCCCCCCCCCCCCCCCCCCCCCCCCCCCCCCCCCCCCCCCCCCCCCCCCCCCCCCCCCCCCCCCCCCCCCCCCCCCCCCCCCCCCCCCCCCCCCCCCCCCCCCCCCCCCCCCCCCCCCCCCCCCCCCCCCCCCCCCCCCCCCCCCCCCCCCCCCCCCCCCCCCCCCCCCCCCCCCCCCCCCCCCCCCCCCCCCCCCCCCCCCCCCCCCCCCCCCCCCCCCCCCCCCCCCCCCCCCCCCCCCCCCCCCCCCCCCCCCCCCCCCCCCCCCCCCCCCCCCCCCCCCCCCCCCCCCCCCCCCCCCCCCCCCCCCCCCCCCCCCCCCCCCCCCCCCCCCCCCCCCCCCCCCCCCCCCCCCCCCCCCCCCCCCCCCCCCCCCCCCCCCCCCCCCCCCCCCCCCCCCCCCCCCCCCCCCCCCCCCCCCCCCCCCCCCCCCCCCCCCCCCCCCCCCCCCCCCCCCCCCCCCCCCCCCCCCCCCCCCCCCCCCCCCCCCCCCCCCCCCCCCCCCCCCCCCCCCCCCCCCCCCCCCCCCCCCCCCCCCCCCCCCCCCCCCCCCCCCCCCCCCCCCCCCCCCCCCCCCCCCCCCCCCCCCCCCCCCCCCCCCCCCCCCCCCCCCCCCCCCCCCCCCCCCCCCCCCCCCCCCCCCCCCCCCCCCCCCCCCCCCCCCCCCCCCCCCCCCCCCCCCCCCCCCCCCCCCCCCCCCCCCCCCCCCCCCCCCCCCCCCCCCCCCCCCCCCCCCCCCCCCCCCCCCCCCCCCCCCCCCCCCCCCCCCCCCCCCCCCCCCCCCCCCCCCCCCCCCCCCCCCCCCCCCCCCCCCCCCCCCCCCCCCCCCCCCCCCCCCCCCCCCCCCCCCCCCCCCCCCCCCCCCCCCCCCCCCCCCCCCCCCCCCCCCCCCCCCCCCCCCCCCCCCCCCCCCCCCCCCCCCCCCCCCCCCCCCCCCCCCCCCCCCCCCCCCCCCCCCCCCCCCCCCCCCCCCCCCCCCCCCCCCCCCCCCCCCCCCCCCCCCCCCCCCCCCCCCCCCCCCCCCCCCCCCCCCCCCCCCCCCCCCCCCCCCCCCCCCCCCCCCCCCCCCCCCCCCCCCCCCCCCCCCCCCCCCCCCCCCCCCCCCCCCCCCCCCCCCCCCCCCCCCCCCCCCCCCCCCCCCCCCCCCCCCCCCCCCCCCCCCCCCCCCCCCCCCCCCCCCCCCCCCCCCCCCCCCCCCCCCCCCCCCCCCCCCCCCCCCCCCCCCCCCCCCCCCCCCCCCCCCCCCCCCCCCCCCCCCCCCCCCCCCCCCCCCCCCCCCCCCCCCCCCCCCCCCCCCCCCCCCCCCCCCCCCCCCCCCCCCCCCCCCCCCCCCCCCCCCCCCCCCCCCCCCCCCCCCCCCCCCCCCCCCCCCCCCCCCCCCCCCCCCCCCCCCCCCCCCCCCCCCCCCCCCCCCCCCCCCCCCCCCCCCCCCCCCCCCCCCCCCCCCCCCCCCCCCCCCCCCCCCCCCCCCCCCCCCCCCCCCCCCCCCCCCCCCCCCCCCCCCCCCCCCCCCCCCCCCCCCCCCCCCCCCCCCCCCCCCCCCCCCCCCCCCCCCCCCCCCCCCCCCCCCCCCCCCCCCCCCCCCCCCCCCCCCCCCCCCCCCCCCCCCCCCCCCCCCCCCCCCCCCCCCCCCCCCCCCCCCCCCCCCCCCCCCCCCCCCCCCCCCCCCCCCCCCCCCCCCCCCCGGCTACTGAGGGAGTCCTGGACTAAGGGGTCCTCGGGCGTCCGGCCTGTTATCCATGGGCCGGACTGATGGGCTGTGAAGACATGAAGGCCGAAGACTGTACCCGTGCCCGGATTGGACTCTCCTTGGCGTGGAAGGCAAGCTTGGTGACCAACTATGAAGATTCCTTCCTATGTAACCGACTCTATGTAACCCTAGATCCCCCCGATGTCTATATAAACCAGAGGGCGTAGTCCGGAAAGGATATACTCATTACCATAGTCATACAGGCTAGACTTCTAGGGATTAGCCATTACGATCTCGTGGTAGATCAACTCTTGTAACACTCATATTCATCAAGATCAATCAAGCAGGAAGTAGGGTATTACCTCCATAGAGAGGGCCCGAACCTGGGTAAACATCGTGTCCCCCGTCTCCTGTAACCATTAATCCTAGACGCACAGTTCGGGACCCCCTACTAGAGATCCGCCGGTTTTGACACCGACAGCTACCATGACGGAAGCCATGACGACCAAGGCAGGCAGGCACCAACGGGCGTAGAGGAGGCAATTTCCTCTATGGAGCTAAGGAGGCAAGGACATGCGTGGGTTCCCGAGGAATCTGGCAAATGTTTCTATTCCAGTGCAAATGAGACCAAGACCGCCAGCACGATAGGACGAACATCATCGCCGAGCCCACCGCTACGTCACAATCAAAAGCTTTGCAGGCAACGACCACCTGTCGTGAGGATAAGATGTACTACTTGTCCCCTTTCAAAATTGGCCACTTTGGGACCCCTTCCCACCTACGTTTTGGGGGAAGAGGACAGAGGCCACTATAAATATAGGTTAGCCACCACCGTAGAAGGGGACGACTCATTCCTCACCCTAGAACCTCGCGAGGTTGTTCATCCCTTGTACCAGTTCATCCTCAGCCCCTCGTGAGGCCAATCCACCACAAAGTAGGAGTAGGGTCTTACACAGCAAGGTGGCCTGAACCTGGGTAAACTACCGGGTCATCTTCTTCCTTGCTCATGCAAATCGAGCTAGGCCGTGGGGCGATGAGCTGGTAGGCTGGATAGGTTGAGTTCTTCCCAGAGTTTGAACCTGGGTACACGCCCTAGAGTTTGAACCTTTCTTGGGTCTGTGGAGCCCTGAGTTCGACAAATGCAGAGCCAGTTCAGATACATGTGCAAAACAATACAGCTGTAGGGGCAGGCCCTGACAGCCTGAGGATAATGCAGCACGAGGGGCGCCCTCAATCTGAACAAACCAAAAGGTCACCTCGCACCAGCATCGTAGAAGCGTCGAGGTAGCTGAAGAAACATTTCGCGGAAGCTGTTCCTCACGAGCTGGACGGCTCCGGAGGCCTGGGGAGCTCACGAGGCCCAGAGGGCTCGCATGGGTCTGGGACCTCCTGGGACATGACTGCCAAGTGCCTGGCCTCGTGAGATGCCATAGCACGCTGCGCGAGGCGCTGGTACGAGGCGCCCATGTTCAGCAGGCCAAACGGCATGTGAACATAGTTGCAGGGGTAGCCCCCGCTCCAGCCGACATGCGACGGCCAAAAGAAGTCCTGCGAAGCGGCCCTGTTGAGGCACGAGATGTTGAGGTAGACACGCAGCTCGCCACCCACATCACGGGTGGCAGCTGCACTAGTAGAACATGCAGGGCGGCGCTCGCCATGCATGGTCCATGCCTCTTGAAGCTCCTCGATTGCCTTGGTGATGAATTCTCGTGCACCTGGCACCTCGCACCATGCTTGTGGGGCGCGCATTGAAGCACGCGCTCCAGGTGGTGCCCAAGCACCTCCCTTGTCACATTGGTCAGGTCAGAGAGGCTCTCCAGATGGAAGCCCCCAAGCCCGTCCTGAGGGAAGTGTTGGGCGCGCCTGCCTATGCGGGAGGAAGGGGCGCCCCAGCAGTGGGTGTGGAGCCTAACGCACCGCCACCAAGCGCTCCGGCCTCCTGACGACTCTTGGGGAGGAGCTGCTTCTTCTTCTTGGGGGTGGCCTCGGGAGGCAGCATGGCGCCCTCATCGTTAGAGTTTTCAGCTGCCATAGCCTAGTAGGCGCGCTCAAGAGAGCAGACTGCATCCTTCTCTTTGTAGGCGACCATGATGATGCCGCTACACCCTGGCATCTTGATGACGTTGTAGCCTTGGTGGGTTGCCGCCATGAACTTGGCGAGGGCAGGGTACCCGAGGATGGCGTTGTATGGGAGGCCGATGTGGGAGACATTGAAATCGATGAGCTCGGTGTGGTAGTTGTCGTGCTTGCCGAAGGTGACTGGGAGGCATATCTGCCCAAGGGGGACAGTGGAGCCATCGTTCACTCCAGAGAACGGCTTGGTTGGCAGGAGTTGGTCATAGGGCACCTGAAGCATCTCGAATGTCTAGACAGAGAGGACATTGAGCCCCGCGCCACCATCGATGAGGGTCTTGGTGACGAGGACGTTGCTGATGGTGGGCGTGCAAAGCATGGGATGTGCGCCTGTGGTGGCTGAGCCCTTGAGGTGGTCCTTGGAGTCAAAGGTAATGGCGTACTGCGACCACTTGAGGGGACGCGTGGCCTCAAGCATCGTGAGGGCCGCGTTCACCTCGCGGGAGAACTGCTTGAAGATGCGGTGGGAGGCAGGGGCCTGAGCACCACCCAAGATGCAGGCGATCGCACGAGGCTCCTGGAAGCCCCCAGCCCCATCGTCCTATCAGTTGTCGTCGTTTCTCCTTGGTGGCGGTGATAGCGGAGGAAGGCCGGCATTGCCCTGAAGACGGTCCTCACGAGGCTGGTCACGCCAGGGGTTGTCGCGAGGCTGATCCCGCCAGCGGTCCTCTCGAGGATGGTCGCGCCAGTCCTGGCGAGGGTTGCGGTTGTCCCAGCAGCCTCCGCCACGGGCTCCTCCACGGCCGTAGCCATGGTCGTTGCGCTCGAGGAGGCGGCCAAGGCGCCCGTCACGGAGGGCCCTGAGCTCCTAGCAGTCATTGGTGTTGTGGCTGTGTACGTTGTGGAAGATGCAGAATGGGCGGTTGCTTCTGGGAGGCTCATTGTTGTCACGGCCGGGCTTCATCTCGGGCTCAGCTGCGAGCACGGCGGGGCTTGCGCTTCGCCTCCTTAGCCTTGGCCTTCTTGTCTTTAGGGTCGGCCTCCGAAAGCTCGAGGAGAGAGAGGCAGCCCTCTTCGGCCCTTGCGCACTTGTTCGCCAGGTTGAACATCTCCAGGGCCGAGCACAAGTCCTCATGGACGGCGAGCTCCTCTTTCATCTTGACGTCCCAGACGCCATCAGCGAACGCCAAGATGATGGCCTTGTCCGATGCATTCGGGATCTTGAGATGAACATTCGTGAAGCGTTGTATGTACTTGTGCAGGGTCTCGCCCGGCTGCTGATACGTCTCCAACGTATCTATAATTTTTGATTGTTCCATGCTATTATATTATCCATCTTGGATGTTTTATATGCATTTATATGCTATTTTATATTATTTTTGGGACTAACCTATTAACCTAGAGCCCAGTTCCAGTTTCTGTTTTTTCCTTGTTTTTGAGTTTTACAGAAAAGGAATATCAAACGGAGTCCAAATGAGGTGAAAATTTACATTGATTTTTTATGGACCAGAAGAAGCCCACCGAGCATCGGGGTTGGGTCAGAAGAGTCCCGAGGTGACGGCAAGGGTGGAGGGCGCCCCCCATAGGGCGCGGCCCCCTGTCTTGCCGCTGCCTCATGGACCCCCCCTCCAGACGTGAAACCGACGCCAAAAATTCTTATAAATCCCGAAACCCCCAGAAAGAAACCTAGATTAGGAGTTTCGCCGCCGGAAGCCTCTGTAGCCATGAAAAACCAATCAGGAGCCCATTCCGGCACCCTGCCGGAGGGGGAAACCATCACCAGAAGCCATCTTCATCATCCCGGCGGTCTCCATGATGAGGAGGGAATAGTTTACCCTCGGGGATGAGGGTATGTACCAGTACCTATGCGTTTGATCTCTCTCTCTCTCGTGTTCTTGATTTGGCACGATCTTGATGTACCGTGAAGTTTGTTATTATAGTTGAATCATATGGTGTTTCTCCCCATCTACATTCTTGTCATGAATTGAGTTTTACATTTGAGGTTTCACTATTATCGCATTGAATATTATTATGGATTTGATAACACTTGGTGTATGTCTTGCATGGGATACCCGTGGTGACAATGGGGTGTTCTATTGATTCACTTGATGTATGTTTTGGCTCTCAACTCGCAGATTCCCGAGGTGACATTGGGGTAATCTATGAATAGGGGTTGATGCACGTTTCCGTCCTTGTTTCTCCGATAGGAATCTTGGGGCACTCTTTGAGGTTCTTTGTGTTGGATTGAATATTATGAATCTGAAGTTGTTTGATGCATATCGTATAATTGACCGACAGATACTTGTGGTGACATTGGAGTATCTAGGTGACATTAGGGTTGATTGATGTGTTATCATATGGTGTTATTTTACTATGAACTCTAGGGCTGTTTGTGACACTTATAGGAATAGCTCAATGGATTGATCGGAAAGAATAACTTTGAGGTGGTTTCGTACCCTACAAGCAATTTCATCTTATGTTCTGCGCAATAGGAACTTTGGAGTCTCTTTGTCGCACGTTGAGGGATTGCCACATGATTTAATTATGTTATCATTGTTGAGGGAACTTGCACTAGTGAAAATATGAACCCTAGGCCTTGTTTTCAAGCATTGCAATACCGTTTTCGCTCACTTTTACTACTAGTTACCTTGCTGTTTTTATATTTTCATATTACAAAAACCTCTATCTACCATCCATATTACACTTGTATCACCATCTCTTCGCCGACCTAGTGCACCTATACAATTTACCATTGTATTGGGTGTGTTGGGGAAACAAGAGGCTCTTTGTTATTTGGTTGCAGGGTTGTTTTAGAGAGACTATCTTCATCCTACGCATCCCACAGATTGATAAACCTTAGGTCATCCACTTGAGGGAAATTTGCTACTGTCCTACAAAACTCTGCGCTTGGAGGCCCAACACGAGTCTACACGAAGAAGGTTGTGTAGTAGACATCAAGCTCTTTTCTGGCGCCGTTGTCGGGGAGGTTAGTGCTTGAAGGTGTATCTTTAGATCTTGCAATTGAATCTTTTAGTTTCTTGTTTTATCACTAGTTTAATCTACAAAAGAAAACTACAAAAAAAATGGAATTGGGGTTGCCTCATATGCTTCATCTTTTTAATGTCTTTCGTGAAAATGATGGAAAGGAAAATTGTGCTCAACTGTTAGAAGAAGAAGTCTATAAAATGTTTGGCACTAAATCTATGAATTATGAGCATGATGCAGTGTTGTTAGTATGAATTCTTTGAATATCCATGATGCTAATGATATGCAAAGCCATAAGCTTGGGGATGCTATGTTTGATGAAGTTGTTATTTTTTGTCCCCCAAGTTTTGACGAGCAAATTTATTATTATGATAGCATGCCTCCTATTTATAATGATTATATTCATGAAAGTGGGTTTGGAAGAGTGTCAACTCAAGGTAATGATCCCGCTATTTTGGAGGGTGTTGAATCTTATAATATTTATGAAAGTGGATTTGGAGAGGTCATGACTTTATTTAGTGATGAATCCACTATTTTGGAAGAGGTTCCAATTGATTATGAGAACAAAGTCGCTATCTATGATGATTATTGTGATGACATGTATGCTATAAAGAATATCGATAACCATGAATATGTCATTATGATTTTAATTTTCAATTGGATTATGTATCTCATGATGGTTATATTGTTGATTCATTCATGATGCTACTGAAAATTATTATTAGAGAGTAACATGTGCTTTTACATATCTCAATAACATCAAGTCTCCTCTCTCTGTCTTGAAAATCTTGAAGTTATGCCTGTTTTGCCTTCCTATGCTAGTAGATTCTTGTTCCCATAAATTGTTTGCTCACAAAATACCTATGCATAGGAAGTGGGTTTGGCTTATATGTGCTAGTCATATGCTTCATGATGCTATCTTTCTGTTTCAGTTCTTATCTTTTATGTGAGCATCATTGAAATCATCATGCCCAGCTAAAAAGGCATTAAAGAAAAGCACTTGTTGGGAGACAATCCGACATTTACCCCTACTATTTTTGCGTGTTCACGTGATTAAGCTACTGTAGTAATCATGTTTTATAGACTTTTTTCAATAAAGTGCCAAGTAAAGCCTTGGGGATAGTGTGGATGATAGTTGATTTGATCTTGCTGAAAAACAGAAACTTTGGCATCCAGTTGCAGAATTTTGAAAATTCACTGGAGCGTGATAAAATTCTGAATTTTTGACACATGATTTATACACAAATTTCCTAGATTTTCCTAATTTTTCAAAAAAATTGGAGTGACGGAAGTATACGAAGTTTCCAGATTATTACAGACTGTTCTGTTTTTGCCAGATTCTGTTTTCAATGCATAGTTTGCTTGTTTTAGGGTTTCCATAGCTTATATTAATTGATATAAATATAGGAAATTATAAGGTACAGTAGGCATTATGTGGAAACAATTATGAATCTTGTCTTTGACAGTACCCAAGTGAATGATTTGCTTTACTATATTAACACATCTCACAAAGTTTAGTTAAGTTTTGTGTGATTGAAGTTTTCAAGTTTTGGGTGAGATATCAATATGAGGAGAATAAGGAGTGACAAGACCCTAATCTTGGGGATTCCCAAGGCACCCCAAGGTAATATTCAAGGAAGATCCAAGCAACTAAGCTTGGTGATGCCCGGGAAGGCATCCCCTCTTTCATCTTCAACATATTATCGGTAACCTCACTTGGAGCTATATATTTATTCATCACATGGTATGAGTTTTGCTTGGAGCTTCATTTTATTTAAGTTTGATTTTCTTGCTGCTATTTAGAATAATGTTTTGCATCTTTTAGTTCAATAAAAAGGTCAAGTATAGCCTTACCATGCTTATTTTGCAAGTCTATATGTTGTTGTTTAGAATACAGAAAGCTTTCTATCATTGTCTGAATTCTTATGCATAGTCAGAACATGATAAAATATTGAATTTTTTACACAATGAGTAACAACAAATTTTATACAGTGTGATAATGTTTCAGAATTTTTGGAGTTAGGGAAGTATGAATTCTCTTGCATTCTTTACAGACTGTTCTGTTTAGATAGATTGCTGTTATGTTTGCATTGTTTGCATATGTTTGCTTGTTTAATGATTCCATTTGAGGACAGGAGTTTTAAATATGCAGAGGCATTTAGTATGCAATGTTAAATTATAATTTTAGTGATTTACTACAGTAGAGAATGATAAGGTTATGCATGTATTTATACTAACTTATCTCTCGAGTTCTTGTTGAGTTTTGTGTGGATGAAGTTTTTAAGATTTAGGGAAACCGCGATATGAAAGGAATAAAGGAGACACAAAATCTCAAGCTTGGGGATGCCCAAGGCATCCCAAGTTAATATTTCAAGATGTCTCAAGCATCTAAGCTTGGGGATGCCCCGGTTGGCATCCCACCTTTCTTCTTCAACAACTATCGGTCAGTTTTGGTTGATCCTAAGTGTTTGTTTCTTCACATGATATGTGCTATCCTTGCAGTGTCATTTTATTTTGTTTTGCTTGATGTTTGAATAATATCCCAGGATCTGAAATTCTCAAATGTTAGAGAGTCTTCACATAGTTACATAATTATTCGACTACTCATTGATCTTCACTTATATCTTTTGGAGTAGTTTGTCATTTGCTATAGTGCTTCACTTATATCTTTTTAGAGCATGGCGGTTGTTTTATTTTGAAGAAATTGTTGAACTCTCATGCTTCACTTATATTATTTTGAGAGTCTTAAAGAACATGGTAATTTTCTTAGGTTATGAATTTAGTCCTATATGATGGGCATCCAAGAGTGATATAATAAAACTTTCATATTAATTGCATTGAATACCATGAGAAGTTTGATTCCTTATGATTGTTTTGACATATAAAGATGGTGATATTAGAGTCATGCTAGTGAGTAATTGTGGATTGGTAGAAATACTTGTGATAAAGTTTGTGATTCCTGTAGCATGCACGTATGGTGAACCGTTATGTGATGAAGTTGGAGCATGATTTATTTATTTATTGTCTTCCTTATGAGTGGCGGTCGGGGATGAGCGATGGTATTTTCCTACCAATCTATCCCCCTAGGAGCATGCTTGTAGTACTTTGTTTCAATAGCTAATAGACTTTTGCAATAAGTATGTGATTTCTTTACGATTAATGTTGAGTCCATGGATTATACGCACTCTCACCCTTCCACCACTGCTAGCCTCTCTAGTACGGTGCAACTTTCGCCGGTGTATTACACCCACCATAGACCTTCCTCAAAACAGCCAGCATACCTACCTATTATGGCATTTCCATAGCCATTCCGAGATATATTGCCATGCAAATTTCCATCGTTCCGTTTATTAGGACACGCTTCATCATTGTCATATTGCTTTGCATGATCATGTAGCTGACATCAGATTTGTGGCAAAGCCACCTTTCATATCTTTTATACATGTCACTCTTGAGTCATTGCACATCCCGGTACACCGCCGGAGGCATTCATATAGAGTCATATTTTGTTCTAAGTATCAAGTTGTAATTCTTGAGTTGTAAGTAAATAAAAGTGTGATGATCATCATTATTAGAGCGTTGTCCCATGTGAGGAAAGGATGATGGAGACTATGATTCCCCCACAAGTCAGGATGAGACTCTGGATGAAGAATAAAAAAAGGAGAAAAGAAAAAAGGAGAAAAAAGAGAGGCCAAAGAGCCCAAAATAAAAAAATGAGAGAAAAGAGAGAAGGGGCAATGCTACTATCCTTTTTCCACACTTGTGCTTCAAAGTAGCACCATGATCTTCACGATAGAGAGTCTCCTACTTTCTGATATCCATATACTAGTGGAAAATTTTCATTATAGAACTTGGCTTGTATATTCCAATGATGGGCTTCCTCAAATTGCCCTAGGTCTTCGTGAGCAAGCGAGTTGGATGCTGATATGTCTCTGTCGTATCTATACTTTTTTATTGTTTCATGCCAATATTATACAACTTTCACATATTTTTGGCAACTTTTTATATGATTTATTGGACTAATCTATTGATCTAGTGCCCAGTGCCAGTTCCTATTTTTTGCATGTTTTTTGTATCACAGAAAATCCATATCAAACAAAGTCCAAATGCAATAAAATTTTATGGAGAATTATTTTGGAATATATGTGATTTTTGGGAGTTGGAATCACTGCAAACGGAGGCCCACACAGCCCACAGGACACCAGGGCGCCAGAGGTCCCTGGCGCGTGGTGGTGGGTTGTGCCCTCCTCGAACGTCGGTTGGAGCTCTACTTCGGGCGCAAGGAAGCTTATATCCGGAAAAAAATCATGTTAAAATCTCAGCGCAATCGGAGTTACGGATCTCCAGGAATATAAGAAACGGTTTTTGGCCAGATTTGGGGAGCGTGAAACAGAAGAGAACAGAGAGGGAGATCCAATCTCAGAGGGGCTTCTGCCCCTCCGCCGCTATGGAGAGCATGGACCAGAGGGGGAACTCTCCTGCCATCTAGGCGGGAGGCCAAGGAAGACGAAGAAGGAGGGGGGCTCTCTCCCCCTCTCTCCCGGTGGCGCCGGAATGCCGTCGGGGCTAGGATCATGACGGCGATCTACATCGACAATCTTGCTACCGTCAACACCAACTTTCTCCCCCTCTATGCAGCGGTGTAACACCTCCCCCCCCCCCCGCTGTAATCTCTACTTAAACATGGTGCTCAACTCCATATATTATTTCCCAATGATATATGGTTATCCTATGATGTTTGAGTAGATCCGTTTTGTCCTATGGGTTAATCGTGATCTTGGTTGGTATGATTGTATATTTTATTTATGGTGCTGTCCTACGGTACCCTCTGTAGGGTGTTGCAATATGTTCATGATTTGCCTATGGTGGGCTGCGAGAGTGACAGAAGGTTAAACCAAGTAGGTGGGTTGTTGCGTATGGGATAAAGAGGACTTGATACTTAATGCTATGGTTGGGTTTCCCGACCTTAATGATCTTTAGTAGTTGCGGATGCTTGCTAGGGGTCCAATCATAAGTGCATATGATCCAAGTAGAGAAAGTATGTTAGCTCATGCCTCTCCCTCATATAAAATTGCAAGAATGATTACCGGTACTTGTTATCGATTGCCTAGGGAAAAATGACTTTCTTGTTGACAAAAGCTATCCACTTTTATTAACTTGCAATTTATTCATAGTTTTATTCTCGCAATGTACTCATAGTTTTACTCTTGCAAGTGTGCGTAGAGTTGTATCCGTGGTCGACAGAATTTGAGGGAATATTTGTTCTGCCTTTAGCTCCTCATTGGGTTCCACACTCTTATTTATCGAAGAAGGCTACAAATGATCCCCTATACTTGTGGGTTATCAAGACCTTTTTCTGGCGCTGTTGCTGGGGAGCAATAGCGTGGGGTGAATATTCTCGTGTGTGCTTGTTTGCTTTATCACTAAGTAGTTTTTATTTTCTGTTCTCTATCTTTAGTTATGGATATGGAACACGAAACACCAAAAAAAATTAGTTGTACTTGCTACTCATGGAGATGGGGAACCTCCTAAAACCCTCGATGCTCGTTATATAAAAGATATTATGCATTACTTTGATAATCCTGAGGAAACCCCATTCAACTATATAATGGGAGTAACGTTGGATCAACGTGAATACTTTAGGGATTGTCGCTTGACTCATAAAGGGAAATTGTTATGAGATCAAATTCATATGTTGCATTGGTATGCTCGGGAGCTATGCTTGAGATATGATTATACTTGTTGCTCTAGGATGAACACTCCACATCTTCCCTTTTCATGTGAATTTAATGATAATGAAACCTTGGCTTCTTATGCTAGAGGTATATATGAATTTTATGATGTGGAATGAATAGAAGAATTTGTTGCTTTTAAGGGTGCTTATGAAATTGAATCTTTGTTTATAAAGTTTGAAGATTTTGATGATTCAGTCTATAGACCTGAAAATTTTGCTATCCTAAAATATTGATATGATAATTATAAATACAATTCCAATATTGATGAATTTATTGAGAAAATCTCCGCTGTCCAAGAAGAGACTAATATTTTGCAGGAGTCTATGGAAGAAGGAATTGATGAAACTGTGAGCTCATTGGATGAAAAAGATGATGAGGAGAGCGAAGAACTAATGGAGGTAGAGCGGATTGATCACACGTGCCCACCTTCTAATGAGAGTACTCTTCAACCATACATTATTCAATATCCCTTCGTTCTTACCAAAGGATGAATGCTATGATAATTGCTATGATCCCGTTGATTCTTTTTTAATATCCCTTTTTGATGAACTTGATGCTTGCTATACAAATTGTTTATGGACGCATGCATGCAACTGCATCCTTTTTACCCTGAAAAATAATGTTTTCTCCCCCTGACTGCTGGGACCCACCAGCTACATCCTCGCAGGCAAGGAAGTGCGTCCTTATTACGGGCAAAAAAAATATCCCCCCTGACAGGGGACCCAGCAACAATATCTTCGCACGCAAGGAAGTGCATACTTATCCTCCCTGACAGCTGGGACCCACCCGGTCGAAGCGTACGTACCGTTGTCTGTCTTGTCGGAACATGTACGTACATACTGGTCAATCGGTCGCTCTACAACGATGAACCGTGGCCGAGTAAGTAGCGGCACAAGTCATAGTAGAGCCCCCCACGTAGCAGTTCAGGCTGTCCCGTCTAAACCGTGTACACGTACATACAGCCACACGCCAAAAAATACGGCCACGTACGTACATACGGGCGGGGTCTCGAATGCCTAATCGCGCATACGTATGGCTAGGGCTAGTGTACATGGCTGCGTCATCGTGTTCATCGGGAGCCAACCGGCTTGGACGGAACAGCCGATCGAAACGAGGCCTGGCGTACCGCAGAACGGAGGAAATGGCCTTGTGTTCGACCGGCCACGCTCGAAACGGGATCCTGTTCATCGGGAGGGGTCTGGCGTACCGCAAAACAGAGGAAACAAACTTCTCTTGGACCTCCTACGGTCGAAACGGGGTCCTGTTGATCGGGAGGGGTGTGCCGTACCGCAAAACGGAGGAAACAGACTTGTCTTGGAGCGCTACGGTCGAAACGAGGGTCCTGTTCATCGAGAGGGGTGTGGCGTACCGCAAAACGAGACTCCACGGGATACTGTTCATCTCCATAGTCGACTTCCTCCACGGGCTACTGTTCATCCACCGTCGACCTCCTCCAGCCTCCTCCTGCGACTGTCCATCCATGGCGTCTCCCCTCCTGCCTCCACCAGCCACTGTTCATCCACAGGCTCCTGTTCATCCAGCCTCCAACGCTCCTCCACCGGCTACTGTTCAACCAGCCCTCTCCGCGGGGTCATGTTCAACCACCCCTCCACGGGGCTACTGTTCATCCAGCCCTCCACCGGCTACTGTTCAACCAGCCCTCCATGGTGTCCTGTTCATCCAGCCCTCCACGGGGTCCTGTTCATCCACCCCCAACCGGCTCGATCGGGGTCCTGTTCATCCAGCGCCAACGGCCTCTACTTCCATAGGGTCCTGTTCATCCAACCCCCCACCGGGAACTGTTCATCCAAAGCCCCCAACAACGCTCACTGTTCATCAAGGGAAGGAGGCGGTAGGGTTCAATCGGCTTCAGTTAGCAGCAGTAGCGAAGGAATCGCTCGATCGTGTTCAGTTAATAGCCAGATCGATCGATCGCTTGGGTTCAGTAACGCGTAGCCTGCAGTGCAATCGCTCGTGTTCAGTAGGTGAACGCCTCGCTTGGATTTAGTTAGAGCCCAACGCCTCGCAGCCACGCGCGTATGTGTACGAGAGAAATGCGCATCGCTCGGTCCCCGACCACCCACCGTAACCGGGAACTCCCCGATATTTTCCTCGCCCTCGCTTCTACCACGGTTTTTTCCGTCATGGACGGCCCAAAGAATGTCATGCAGCTGCATCTCCGGCCCGCCCAGGACAAAAAGCCAATTTTCTGTCATGATTTTTTTCATAGAAGTAGGAGCCCACCACATCTGTGATGATACCGGGTTTGTCACAATTATCATCATAGAAGTGTCATAAGCATGACAGAAAAAAATTGTTTGGCCCAAAATGTCACGGATGTGTCTTTTTTTTGTAGTGCTCGGTCCTCTTCCACCAAAATGTAGGCGGAAAGGGATTCCATAGTGGCCAGTTTGAAAGGGGACAAGAAGTACATCCTATCCTGACGAAAGGTGGTCTTCGCCTGCAAAGCTTCTGCTCGTGACGCTATGGTGGGCTCCGTGATGACCTTCATCCTTCCGCCCTGGCGGTCTTGGTCTTGCAGCATGGGAATGGAAACCTTTGGTTGATTCCTTGTGGCACCCTAGCTCAGAGCGACCAGTTTGCCTTGCCTCGTCTTATCGTTCCACCTCGAACAACAAGCTTGATTCCGAGTTGGTGTTGTATTCGTGGTTCCAATAATCTTTTGCTGCATCAGTCCTTTTACTTGATGTAGTCGCTGTTTGATTGCTTCTTCGTGGAGCCTCTCGACAAAATTGGCATGACCATCATCAACATTTTGACTCCTTCCAAGATATCAAACGATTTCCTGATGATAAGTGCCATCCTCGTGCCTTGGTAATTTGAGTTACCATCGACAACATCCTTACCTTCCTTTCATCACAAACTTGTTCATGTTATGGATGCAACTTGCTATCCATCTTGTATTATGTTCTACCATGGAGTATTACCATCTTTTATGTCAGGGATGTGGTGAGAATTTCACCACCTCTTAAGAATTCCTTATATGGAAATACTTCTCGCCATCTCCGTTAATATCCTAGTCCCCGTGTTGTTTCTAACCAGATTACCGACCACTGAACAATGATGGATGAATTCAAAACTTCTAGCGACCCTATTGCTTTGAAGTTAATGGTCGACAGTTCATTCTTAGACTAATGGTTATTGAATCACCATTTTAACATTGATTATACTACCTAAGCCCATATCCCGGGTGCACCTTTCAACCAATGTTTAATGGTGTATGGTTTTCTTGAGCATACATCATTATATCATTTGATCTGACAAATGTTATCTCCTTGTTCACATAATTGTGGAAATCCATCTTTTGGAAATCTCAATGAGTTGTCGCTGAGTCCATTAGCCACCTCCTCATCCTCTCCTTGGTTCAATGATGGACTCTTGTTTCAGAACTCGCTTCCATAGTTCATTTCTCGAGAATCTTGCAATGTCATCTCGTCAATTTGTGTTGCACCTTCTTCTCAGGCATCCTGAGTGTGAGGTATCCTGACACCAATCAGATCTGAATCTCGGTCAGATATGATGGTTGGAACATATTTTCAAGAGTTATAACATTGGTCTTTATATGACCCGGTAAGGTGATGTCCCCCCCCCCCCCCCCCCCCCCCCCCCCCCCCCCCCCCCCCCCCCCCCCCCCCCCCCCCCCCCCCCCCCCCCCCCCCCCCCCCCCCCCCCCCCCCCCCCCCCCCCCCCCCCCCCCCCCCCCCCCCCCCCCCCCCCCCCCCCCCCCCCCCCCCCCCCCCCCCCCCCCCCCCCCCCCCCCCCCCCCCCCCCCCCCCCCCCCCCCCCCCCCCCCCCCCCCCCCCCCCCCCCCCCCCCCCCCCCCCCCCCCCCCCCCCCCCCCCCCCCCCCCCCCCCCCCCCCCCCCCCCCCCCCCCCCCCCCCCCCCCCCCCCCCCCCCCCCCCCCCCCCCCCCCCCCCCCCCCCCCCCCCCCCCCCCCCCCCCCCCCCCCCCCCCCCCCCCCCCCCCCCCCCCCCCCCCCCCCCCCCCCCCCCCCCCCCCCCCCCCCCCCCCCCCCCCCCCCCCCCCCCCCCCCCCCCCCCCCCCCCCCCCCCCCCCCCCCCCCCCCCCCCCCCCCCCCCCCCCCCCCCCCCCCCCCCCCCCCCCCCCCCCCCCCCCCCCCCCCCCCCCCCCCCCCCCCCCCCCCCCCCCCCCCCCCCCCCCCCCCCCCCCCCCCCCCCCCCCCCCCCCCCCCCCCCCCCCCCCCCCCCCCCCCCCCCCCCCCCCCCCCCCCCCCCCCCCCCCCCCCCCCCCCCCCCCCCCCCCCCCCCCCCCCCCCCCCCCCCCCCCCCCCCCCCCCCCCCCCCCCCCCCCCCCCCCCCCCCCCCCCCCCCCCCCCCCCCCCCCCCCCCCCCCCCCCCCCCCCCCCCCCCCCCCCCCCCCCCCCCCCCCCCCCCCCCCCCCCCCCCCCCCCCCCCCCCCCCCCCCCCCCCCCCCCCCCCCCCCCCCCCCCCCCCCCCCCCCCCCCCCCCCCCCCCCCCCCCCCCCCCCCCCCCCCCCCCCCCCCCCCCCCCCCCCCCCCCCCCCCCCCCCCCCCCCCCCCCCCCCCCCCCCCCCCCCCCCCCCCCCCCCCCCCCCCCCCCCCCCCCCCCCCCCCCCCCCCCCCCCCCCCCCCCCCCCCCCCCCCCCCCCCCCCCCCCCCCCCCCCCCCCCCCCCCCCCCCCCCCCCCCCCCCCCCCCCCCCCCCCCCCCCCCCCCCCCCCCCCCCCCCCCCCCCCCCCCCCCCCCCCCCCCCCCCCCCCCCCCCCCCCCCCCCCCCCCCCCCCCCCCCCCCCCCCCCCCCCCCCCCCCCCCCCCCCCCCCCCCCCCCCCCCCCCCCCCCCCCCCCCCCCCCCCCCCCCCCCCCCCCCCCCCCCCCCCCCCCCCCCCCCCCCCCCCCCCCCCCCCCCCCCCCCCCCCCCCCCCCCCCCCCCCCCCCCCCCCCCCCCCCCCCCCCCCCCCCCCCCCCCCCCCCCCCCCCCCCCCCCCCCCCCCCCCCCCCCCCCCCCCCCCCCCCCCCCCCCCCCCCCCCCCCCCCCCCCCCCCCCCCCCCCCCCCCCCCCCCCCCCCCCCCCCCCCCCCCCCCCCCCCCCCCCCCCCCCCCCCCCCCCCCCCCCCCCCCCCCCCCCCCCCCCCCCCCCCCCCCCCCCCCCCCCCCCCCCCCCCCCCCCCCCCCCCCCCCCCCCCCCCCCCCCCCCCCCCCCCCCCCCCCCCCCCCCCCCCCCCCCCCCCCCCCCCCCCCCCCCCCCCCCCCCCCCCCCCCCCCCCCCCCCCCCCCCCCCCCCCCCCCCCCCCCCCCCCCCCCCCCCCCCCCCCCCCCCCCCCCCCCCCCCCCCCCCCCCCCCCCCCCCCCCCCCCCCCCCCCCCCCCCCCCCCCCCCCCCCCCCCCCCCCCCCCCCCCCCCCCCCCCCCCCCCCCCCCCCCCCCCCCCCCCCCCCCCCCCCCCCCCCCCCCCCCCCCCCCCCCCCCCCCCCCCCCCCCCCCCCCCCCCCCCCCCCCCCCCCCCCCCCCCCCCCCCCCCCCCCCCCCCCCCCCCCCCCCCCCCCCCCCCCCCCCCCCCCCCCCCCCCCCCCCCCCCCCCCCCCCCCCCCCCCCCCCCCCCCCCCCCCCCCCCCCCCCCCCCCCCCCCCCCCCCCCCCCCCCCCCCCCCCCCCCCCCCCCCCCCCCCCCCCCCCCCCCCCCCCCCCCCCCCCCCCCCCCCCCCCCCCCCCCCCCCCCCCCCCCCCCCCCCCCCCCCCCCCCCCCCCCCCCCCCCCCCCCCCCCCCCCCCCCCCCCCCCCCCCCCCCCCCCCCCCCCCCCCCCCCCCCCCCCCCCCCCCCCCCCCCCCCCCCCCCCCCCCCCCCCCCCCCCCCCCCCCCCCCCCCCCCCCCCCCCCCCCCCCCCCCCCCCCCCCCCCCCCCCCCCCCCCCCCCCCCCCCCCCCCCCCCCCCCCCCCCCCCCCCCCCCCCCCCCCCCCAGGTGGGTCCCGCTGGACCCACAGGCCAGGTTTGACTCTGGTCAGCTGGGTTTGACCTGCTGATGTCATGGTGATGTCATGCTGACATCACCTTTCACTATTCTAGATAATGTTCAATTTAAATAATTAAATAAATTTCAAAAATGCCTAAAACTTTGATAAATCATAGAAAATAAACCGTAACTCAGATGAAAAATACTTTGTACATGAAAGTTGCTCAGAACAACGAGACGAATCCGGATGCGTAGCCCGTTCGTCCGCCACACATCCCTAGCATAGCAAACACGCAACTTTCCCCCTCCGGTTCATCTGTCCGAAAACGCGAAACACCGGGGATACTTTCCCGGATGTTCCCCCCCTTGCTAGTATCACCTAGTACTGCGTTAGGTCACCTCTAGCACCGCGTATTGTCATGTTATGCTTTGTGATACTTTGATTGCTCTATTATTTATTGTGTTCCCCCTCCGTTACTTCTTTCCGGTAGACCCTGAGATCGCTGCCGGTACCCCTGTGATCGACTACATCGACGACGAACCCTTCTTGCCAGAGCAACCAGGCAAGCCCCCCCTTGATCACCAGATATCGCCTATTCCTTCTCTCTACTACTTGCATTAGAGTAGTGTAGCATGTTACTGCTTTCGGTTAATCCTATTCTGCTGCATAGCTTGTCATTGTTGCTACAGTTGTTACCCTTACCTGCAATCCTAAATGCTTAGTATAGGATGCTAGTATTCCATCAGTGGCCCTACATTCTAGTCCGTCTGCCATGCTATACTATCGGGCCATGATCACTCGGGAGGTGATCACGGGTATATACTTGTATACATTATATGATACATGTGGTGACTAAAGTCGGGTCGGCTCGTAGAGTACAGGCAAGTGATTCCGATGTGGGGGCTGAAAGGACAGGTGGTTCCATCCCGGTACTGGTGGGCCTAGGTTCCCGATGGCCCCCGACTGTTACTTTGTGGCGGAGCAGCAGGGCAGGTTGAGACCACCAATGAGAGAGGTGGGCCTGGCCCTGGTCGGCGTCCGCGGTTACATCAAAATAATACGCTTAACAAGATCTTGGTATTCGATCTAAGTCTGGCCACTGGCCTATACGCACTAACCAACTACGCGGGAACAGTTATGGGCACTTGATGTCGTGGTATCAGCCGAAGCCTTCTTGACGTCAGTGACTGAGCGGCGCGCGCCGGGTTGGACCGCGTAACGCAACTTCCTTTGTAATGGAGGTTGCTTGGTCTGCTCACCGGCTGCGTTCGCAATGTGCAGGTGTGCAATGGGCTATGGGCCCAGACCCCTGCGCGCATAGGATTTAGACCAGCGTGCTGACCTCTCTGTTGTGCCTAGGTGGGGCTGCGACGTGTTGATCTTCTGAGGCCGGGCATGACCCAGGAAAGTGTGTCCGGCCAAAGGGGGATCGAGCGTGTTGGGAAATGTGGTGCACCCCTGCAGGGAAGTTTATCTATTCGAATAGCCGTGATCCTCAGTAACAGGATGACCCGGAGTTGTACCTTGACCTTATGACAACTAGAACTGGATACTCAATAAAACACACCCTTCCAAGTGCCAGATATAACCCGGTGATCGCTCTCACATAGGGCGACGAGGGGAGGATCGCTGGGTAGGATTATGCTATGCGATGATACTTGGTTAACTTACCATCTACTCTCTTCTACTGCTTCAAGATGGGGGCTGCCAGAAGCGTAGTCTTCGATAGGACTAGCTATCCCCCTCTTATTCTGGCATTCTATAGTTCAGTCCATCGATATTGACCCTTTACACAGATACCCATGCATATGTAGTGTAGATCCTTGCTTGCGAGTACTTTGGATGAGTACTCATGGTTGCTTTTCTCCCTCTTTTCCCCCTTTCCATTCTTCTCGGTTGTCGCAACCAGATGCTGGAGCCCAGGAGTCAGACGCGACCTTTGACGACCCCTACTACACCGAGGGTGCCTACTACTACGTTCAGGCCGCTGACGACCAGGAGTAGTTTAGGAGGATCCCAGGCAGGAGGCCTGTGCCTCTTTCGATCTTTATCCAAGTTTATGCTAGCCTTCTTAAGGCAAACTTGTTTAACTTATGTCTGTACTCAGATATTGTTGCTTTCGCTGACTCGTCTATGATCAAGCACTTGTATTCGAGCCCTCGAGGCCCGTGGCTTGTATTATCATGCTTGTATGACTTATTTATTTTTAGAGTTGTGTTGTGATATCTTCCCGTGAGTCCCTGATCTTGATCCTACACATTTGCGTGTATGATTAGTGTACGATTAAATCGGGGGCATCACACCAAGTAGCTTCACTCTCGGTATGGTGTTCCCACTGCACCTTGTAAAACTTAACTGCACCTTGTAAAACTTAACTGACTTGCTGCGGGTGACTCTTTCCATCTTATCCAATATTCGAAAAGGTTTATCTCCATATGTCAGATCCTTAGCAAGCTCTATTTCTACCATATCAGTCCATTTCTCAGGTGGTGAGATACACCTTCGCTACTGTGATACGTGGAAGACATTATGTATCTCTGACAGTTCCGGGGGAAGTTCCAATTGGTATACCACTGTGCCAACCTTGGACATAACTAGAAATGGGCCAATATACCTTGGTGCAAGCTTTCCCCGAGTCTGAAATCTCTTGACTCCTTTCATAGGTGTGACTCAGAGATAGACATATTCATCAGGTTCAAAACTGATATGTCGGTGCTTAGCATCATGGTAGCTCTTTTGTCGAGACTTGGCTAGTTGTAATCTATCTCGGATTTCTCTGACTTGCTCCTCGGCTTCCATCATCAAGTCAGTCCCGAAAGAGACGGCTGTCTCTGGTTTGGGACTAGTTTAATGGGGTACAACACTTGCATCCATACAAGGCTTCATATGGTGACATCTTGAGGCTGGCTTGATAGCTGTTGTTGTAGGAAAACTCAGCGTAGGGTAAGCTGTCTTCCCACTTGGGTCCTTGAGCGAGAGCACTTGCCCTGAGCATGTCCTTGAGTATTTGATTTACTCGCTCTGTCTGGCCATCTGTCTGAGGGTGATACATTATGCTATATTTCAATGATGTCCCAAAGGCTAGGTGAAGACGTGCCCAGAATGCCGAGGTAAAAAAGGATCCTCGATCTGAGGTGATAGTTCTAGGTACGCCATGCAAATTGAAGATTCGGGACATATAGAGTTGAACCAGTTGATTTGGACTGTATGTGGTCTGGATAGGAACGAAATGGGACACCTTGGTCAGCATGTCCACCACGACCCATATAGCGTTGTTTCCTCGAGGGGTGGTTGGAAGACCGGTAATAAAGTCCATGCAAACATCATCCCATTTCCATTGTGGAACGGGCAAAGGTTGAAGTAGCCCGGTGGGTTTTTGATGTTCTTCCTTAACCCTATTGCATATATCACAGCAGGCGACGAAGTATGCAATATCCTTCTTCACTCCATCCCACCAAAACATTTGATTGAGGTCCTCGTAAATTTTGGTACCTCCGGGATGGATCGAGTATGAGGACTCATGTGCTTCTGTCAATATCTTCTTCCTGAACTCTTCTTCTTTGGGTACACATATTCGTCCTCGAAATCGTAGGGTAGCCTAATCATCCATCAGGAAATCTTGAGTCTTGTCGTCTTTTATCCGGGTGACTTGGTGTTGCAAGAACGTATCTCCCGACTGAGCTTTGCGAATTTCTTCTTCTAGAGTGGGAGTGACTACCATCATATTAGTGCCATCAGCCTCCACAAATAATCAGATTGAGTTGGGCCATCTCTTCTTGTAGCTCGGGTGGCAAAGATGCATTGATTGTGGCTGGCTTGCGGCTTAGAGCATCTGCGACCACGTTAGCTTTACCCCGGTGATAGTTTATCCTGAGGTCATAATCCTTGACCAATTCAAGCCATCTTCTTTGTCGGAGATTTAAATCAGGTTGAGTAAATATGTACTTGAGACTTTCATGGTCGGTGAATATTTGACACCGCTTGCCAATAAGATAATGCCTCCAAATTTTTAAGGCATGCACAATGGCTGCTAGTTCCAAGTCATGAGTAGGATAATTTCCTTTGTGTGGTCGTAGCTGTCTGGATGCATAAGCCACAACCTTGTCATCTTGCATGAGTACACATCCTAGGCCCTTTCGAGATGCATCGCAGTATACATCAAAGCTTCGATAGATGTCTCGGAGTGTCAAGATGAGTGCTGAGGTCAAACGAGTCTTTAATTCATTAAAGCTCTTCTCTCAATCCTCGTACCATATGAACTTTTGGTCTTTCTTGAGCAGTTCTATCATGGGCTTAGCAATCTTGGAGAAACCTTCAATGAATCGACGGTAATAACCAGCAAGCCCTAGAAAACTTCTGATTTCAGTCACTCACGTGGGTGCTGGCCATTTTAGCACATCCTTAATCTTGCTTGGATCCATAGCTATTCCTTCAGCAGAGAGTATGTACCCCAAAAATCCGACTTGCTTAAGCCAGAATTCACCCTTACTGAATTTTGCATATAACTAGTGGTCACGAAGCCTTTGCAATACTGCTCGGAGATGTTGTTTATGCTCTTCTTCTCCCTAGGAGTATATGAGGATATTGTCGATAAAGACCATGATACGTCTCCAACGTATCTACTTTTCGAAACACTTTTGCCCTTGTTTTGGACTCTAACTTGCATGATTTGAATGGAACTAACCCGGACTGACGCTGTTTTCTGCAGAATTGCCTTGGTGTTATTTTTGTGCAGAACTAAAAGTTCTCGGAATGACCTGAAAATCCACGGAGACACATTTTGGAATTAATAAAAAAATACTCAAGAAAGAATCAGCATCAGGGGGCCCACACCCTATCCACGAGGGTGCAGGGCGCACCCACCCCCCTGGGCGTGCCCCCTGCCTCGTGGGCCCCCTAGGACTCCACCGACATCAACTCCAACTCCATATATTCACGTTCGGGGAGAAAAAAATCAGAGAGAAGGATTCATCACGTTTTACGATACGGAGCCACCGCCAAGCCCAAATCTCTCTCGGGAGGGCTGATCTGGAGTCCCTTCGGGGCTCCGAAGAGGGGAATCCGTCGCCATCATCATCATCAACCTTCCTCCATCACCAATTTCATGATGCTCACCGTCGTGCATGAGTAATCCCATTGTAGTCTTGCTGGACGGTGATGGGTTGGATGAGATTTACCATGTAATCGAGTTAGTTTTGTTAGGGTTTGATCCCTAGTATCCATTATGTTCTAAGATTGATGTTGCTATCACTTTGCTATGCTTAATGCTTGTCACTAGGGCTCGAGTGCCATGATTTCAGATCTGAACCTATTACGTTTTCATGAATATATGCGAGTTCTTGATCCTATCTTGCAAGTCAATAGTCACCTACTATGTGTTATGATCCGGCAACCCCGAAGTGACAATAATCGGGACCACTCCCGGTGATGACCGTAGTTTGAGGAGTTCATGTATTCACTAAGTGTTAATGCTTTGGTCCGGTACTCTATTAAAAGGAGCCGTTAATATCCCTTAGTTTCCAATAGGACCCCGCTGCCACGGGAGGGCAGGACAAAAGATGTCATGCAAGTTCTTTTCCATAAGCACGTATGACTATATTCAGAATACAAGCCTACATTACATTGATGAACTGGAGCTAGTTCTTTGTCACCCGATGTTATAACTGTTGCATGAGGAATCACATCCGACATAATTATCCATCACTGATCCATTGCCTATGAGCTTTTCACATATTGATCTTTGCTTAGTTACTTTTCCGTTGCCACTGTCACGATTGCTACAAAACTGCTACTGTTACTTTTGCCACCATTACCGTTACTTCCATACTACTTTGCTACTAAATACTTTGCTGTAGATATTAAGTCTTTCAGGTGTGGTTGAATTGACAACTCAACTGCTAATACTTGAGAATATTCTTTGGCTCCCCTTGTGTCGAATCAATAAATTTGGGTTGAATACTCTACCCTCGAAAACTGTTGCGATCCCCTATACTTGTGGGTTATCAAGACTATTTTCTGGCGCCGTTGCCGGGGAGCATAGGTCTATTCTTTGAGTCACTTGGGATTTATATTTGCTGATCACTATGAGGAACTTGAAATATGAAAAAACCCAAGATTTATCCCTCAACTACGAGGGAAGGTAAGGAACTGCCATCTTGCTCTACACTTGATTCACCTTCAGTTTTGAGTAAACTTGCAACACCTACACCTGTTATTGAGTCTGATATGTCGCATGTTATTGATGATGCCACTTCTGCTATGCATGATGCTTATGATGAAACTACTTCTATGCTTGATAATACTGTGCCATTAGGTGAATTTCTTGATGAACAACTTGCTAGGGTTAGAGAGAATGAAATTATTGAAACTGATAATATTGATGAAAGTGATGATGAAGATTCTCCCCCTAGATATGAATTGCCTGATGTGCCTGAGGGTTATGTTATGGATGAAGAAACTGCTAGAGACTTTTTTACTTGCAAAGAAAGATATGATCTTAAGAAACTGTTAGCTAAGCTAAAAGAAAAGTCTTTGAATGCTAGAATGAAATATGACCCTGCTTTTGCTACTTCACCTATATGTATTTCTGATAAGCATTATGATTTCTCTGTCGATCTTGAGTTAATTACTTTGGTTGAATCTGATCCTTTTAATGGCTATGAATCTGAAACTTTTGTGGCACATCTTACTAAATTGAATGATATAGCCACCCTATTCACTCATGAGGAAAAAATTCGTTACTACTATATCCTTAAGTTATTTGCGTTCTCATTAAAGGGTGATGCTAAAATATGGTTTAATTCTCTTGCTCCTGGTTGTGTGCGTAGTCCCCAGGATATGACTTATTACTTCTCTGCTAAATATTTCCCCGCTCATAAGAAACAAGCTGCCTTAAGGGAAATATATAATTTTGTGCAAATTGAAGAAGAGAGTCTCCCACAAGCTTGAGGGAGGCTTCTCTGATTACTTAATGCTTTGCCTGATCATCCTCTCAAGAAAAATGAAATACTTGATATCTTTTATAATGGACTAACCGATGCTTCCAGAGACCACTTGGATAGTTGTGCTGGTTGTGTTTTCAGGGAAAGAACTATTGAGCAAGCTAAGCTGAATTGGTATTGAATAATATATTGAGTAATGATAATGATTGGACACTTCCTGAACCAACTCCTAAGCCAACTGCGAAGAAAAGGGGTATTCTATTTCTAAGTCCTGAAGATATGCAATAGGCAAAGAAATATATGAAAGAAAAGGGTATTAAAGCTGAAGATGTTAAGAATTTACCACCTATTGAAGAAATACATGGTCTTGATAACCCGACTCAGGTAGTAAAGGTAAATTCTCTCTATAGATTTGATGAAGGTGATATGCCTCGTTATAAGTCTGTTAGCCAATGCATAGATGAGTTTGACAATTTTATTGTTAAACAAGAAAACTTCAATGCTTATGTTGGTAGACAATTGAAACGTAATGCTTATATGATTGAACACTTGAGTGATTATATGTCTAGAGTTAAAGGTGACCTTAAACTTATTAGTAAACATGCTTCTATGGTTACCACTCAGGTAGAGCAAGTGCTTAAAGCTCAAGATGATTTGCTCAATGAATTAAATAATAAGAAATATGATAATGCTGTTAGAGTTGTGACTAGAGGGGGTAGAATGACTCAGGAACCTTTGTATCCTGAGGGCCACCCTAAGAGAGTTGAGAAAGATTCTCAGAGAACTAATGTTGATGCACCTAGTCCTTCTAAGAAGAAGAAAAAGAAAATTGATAGGACTTTGCATGCTTCTAGTGAACCTGTTGTTGACACACCTGAGAATCCCAATGATATTTCTATTTCTAATGCTGTAACACAATCTGGTAATGAACATGAACCTAGTGATAATGTTAATAATGATGTTCGTATTGATGCTCAACCTAGCAATAACAATGATGTAGAGATTGAACCTGCTATTGATCTTGATAACCCACAATCAAAGAATCAACATTATGATAAGAGAGACTTTATTGCTAGGAAGCAAGGTAAAGAAAGAGAACCATGGGCTTAGAAACCCATGCCTTTTCCTCCTAAACCATCCAAGAAAAAGGATGATGAGGATTTTGAGCGCTTTGCTGAAATGATTAGACGTATCTTCTTGCGTATGCGTTTGACTGATATGCTTAAAATGAATCCTTATGCTAAGTATATTAAAGATATTGTTACAAATAAAAGAAAGATACCGGACGTAGAAATTTCCACCATGCTAGCCAATTATACTTTTAAAGGTGGAATACCAAAGAAACTAGGAGATCCATGAGTACCAACTATACCATGCTCCATTAAAAGAAACTATGTTAAAACTCCATTATGTGATCTTGGAGCCAGTGTTAGAGTTATGCCTCTCTCTTTATATCGTAGACTTGATTTGAATAAGTTGACACCTACTGAAATATCTTTGCAAATGGCTGATAAATCAACTGCTATACCTATCGGTATTTGTGAGGATGTGCCTGTTGTGGTTGCAAACGTTACTATTTTAACGGACTTTGTTATTCTTGATATTCCCGAGGACGATAGTATGTCGATTATCCTTGGTAGACCTTTTTTGAATACTGTAGGGGCTGTTATTGATTGCAACAAAGGCAGTGTCACTTTTCATGTTGATGGTAATGAGCATACAGTACACTTTCCGAGGAAACAATCTCAAGTCCATAGTATCAATTCTACTGGAAAAATTTCAATGATTACTATTGGAGGTTTTGAATTCCCTCTTCCTACCGTCAAGAAGAAATATGGTATTCTTATTGTTGGGGACATACATATCCCCGTTGAGGTAACCTAGTGTTATTCGAAAATTCTCCGGTTTCATGCGATTCAGAAAGGGTTTGTTAACAAGACTTGATCAACCTTGTTAGTCGATTCCTTTTGATGAGCACGAGATGGATGAAGTTAGAAACACAACTCTCTATACCCTCCTTTTAATTTCTGTTATTTAGATTAAATAAAGCAAAAATAGTATTTTCTGTCTGTTTTCTGAATTATCCTTGCAATAAAAAATACCCCGAAAATAAAAGTTCTCCAAATGTCCTGAAAATGAAATATGAATTTTTGTACAATATTTAAGAATATCTGGCACTAAGAACACACCAGGGGGACCCACCATCTGGCCACAAGGGTCCAGGGCGCGCCCACCCCCTGGGGCGCGCCCCCTGCCTCGTGGGCCCCACGTGGACCCCCTCCACTTATTCCAGCACCCACTCACATCGTCTTCCCCCAGAAAAAATCCTCCCATAGCTCAAACCCGTGTTCTAGCTCATCTTGCTGCCATTTTCGATCTCTTTGCGCAAAGCTCCATTCACAAAACTATTTGGGGAGATTGTTCTTCGGTATGTGACTCCTCCAATGGTCCAATTAGTTTTTGTTCTAGTGCTTTATTTATTGCAAATTTTTGCTGCTAAGCTTACCCTGTTCTTGAGCTTGCATGTCAAATTTATATGCTCCAAAGTAGTTTTAATGCATGATATAGCCTCTAGGCACTTGTGGGAGTAGTTGCTATCAATCTTGTTGAGTTTGGTTCAATTTTATTTTGAGTCACTAAAAATTTCAGATTTTTTCAGAGGGAGAAAATGTTGAAGAGATTGTTGAGAGGCTCTTCGAGCCGAAGCTCGTAGGATAAGCAGAATGAGGAGAATAAAAAGCCCAAATACAATCTTCCTCGCACTGCGGAGGTTCGGCCATGCGAATGTCCTTGTGACGCGTTCTTGAGAGCCACTGGAATTTACGATGACTTTTATTACTTGGCTGAGAATGCAGGCCTCACCGACTTCCTCCACGACCAGCGTGAATAGTATCTCCTACTCACTAGTATTTTTGTGCAAAATCTTTATTTCCATGCTAAGAAATCACCACCTTCAGTGGAGTTTCACTTACATGATGAGGTTAAGGAGATGTCACTCCATGATTTTTGTCGGGTCTGCAAGATACCCTTTGTGGGCAGTATCGAGGAACCACACCATAGATATGTGGATGGATTTATTGATAGAATTGCTGTAGGGGAAACGAGGAAAGTTTTTGACGCAAGAATTACTAGTATAGATTTTCCTGTTCTACGTTACTTTGCGATATTTGCTACTAGATGCTTAATTGGTCGCGGGAACAGTGGAAATCTTTGTGCTCCTGATCTTGTCATTTTGCGCCATGCTTTGTTTCGTGATACAGCTTTCAGCTTAGGTGCTATTATTGCTAAACGCTAAGTCTGAACCATACAAAGTGCTCCATCTTCGGAGGCATATTTGCTTCACGCCTTGCTGAACACTTTGAGATACCTATTAGGCATTATGAGAAAGAGGAAAAGTTGCTGCCCCCTGTTTTTCTAGATTATAAGAGTACGGTAGCACATGATTTTGTCTTTAAAAATAAGAAGAACATGCTTAAGTATAATATGATATTTGATAAAACTCACTGTGAGACTATTATCTTGCCTGCACCCTCTTTGTTTAACATACTTTCAGGCACGTACCTCATCTTACCCGAGGCCATTTATGCATACTGGAGGCTGATACAAGTCCCAGAACCTGAGCCTGAGCCACCACGTGACCCTTATCGACAGTTTGTTTATCAGTGGGATCCGGAGGAGATCGCCAACCAGTGGCACCCTGAGGACCCTCCTCAGTACATCGGAGAGAGTAGCTTCGATCCGTGGGCATAGACAAGCTTAGGCCAAAAGCCTAAGCTTGGGGGAGTACGTATTTCTCACCGACATTATATTCTTGTTCACACACTCATGCCAGTTGTCGGTGCTCATACTTTTTCATTGTACTATCCATGCTAGTTTATTTTCTTTTCTAAGCCTTCTTCTTGTGTGTTTGAATAACCTTAAGAAAAACCAAAAAAATTATTTATAGCTTTTAGCTAGTTTACTTTCTGTGCCTGTAGTAGTAGGAATTAAAAAGAAAACCCAAAAAGATTTCTCGTTCTTCTTTTGCTTGTTGGGAGCTTTCCGGTGTAAATAGTTTTATTTTATTTCTTTTCTTTGAGGGTCGAGAGGAGAAGACCATGATGAAAATGTTGAGTAGCTCTCATATGCATTATTGTTGATTTAACCAGGAGCTCATATTACCTTGTCTTCTCCCTTGTATTAAATGTTTGCATATTCCAGCTTAGTCCAATGCACGTGCACTATTATTATTATCCACACCGTTCGGTCGTGCGAGTGAAAGGCAATAATGATGATATATGATGGTCTGATTGAGATGAGAGAAGCTGGTATGAACTCGACCTATCTTGTTTTTGTAAATATGATTAGTTCATCGTTCCTGATTCAGTCTATTATGAATGAAACATGTTTGCAATGACAATTAGAGATTATAGTTGCTCATGCCATGCTTAATTAGCTATGAGTTTATAATGGTTTACCTTGCATGCCAACATGCTATTAAGATGGTTGTGATGTGGTATGATAGGGTGGTATCCTCCTTTGAACGATTCGAGTGGCTTGACTTAGCACATGTTCACGCATGTAGTTGAAACAAAATCAACAAAGCCTCCACGGTATTTATGTTCATGGTGATTTATATCCTACTCATGCTTGCACTCATTGTTTATTAATCTTAATGCATGTTCATGACTATTGTCGCTCTCTAGTTGGTCGCTTCCCAGTCTTTTTCTAGCCTTCACTTGTACTAAGCGGGAATACTGCTTGTGCATCCATTTCCATAAACCCCAAAGTTATTCCACATGAGTCCACCATACCTTCCTATATGCGGTATTTACCTGCCATTCCAAGTAAATTTGTATGTGCCAAACTCTGAACCTTCAAATGAAATTCTATTTTGTATGCTCGAATAGCTCATGTATCAACTAGGGTTGTCTATATCTTCCATGCTAGGTGGGTTATTCTCAAGATGAGTGGACTCCGCTCATCATCCGCTCATCATTCAAGAGAAAATGGCCGGTAACCGGGATGCCCAGTCCCATGTTCAAATCAAAATAATTGCAAACAAAACTCCCCCAGGATTGTTGTTAGTTGGAGGCACCCGTTGTTTCGGACAATCCATGGATTGATGTTTGTTGGTGGTGGGGGAGCATAAACTTTACCATTCTGTTTGGGAACCACCTATAATGTGTGTAGCATGGAAGATATCAAGATCTCTTGGTTGTTATGTTGACAATGAAAGTATGCCACTCAAAATATTATTTATCTCTGTTTCAAATCTCGAGCTCTGGCACCTCTGCAAATCCCTGCTTCCCTCTGTGAAGGGCCTATCTATTTACTTTTATGCTGAGTCATCATCCTCTTATTAAAAAGCACCAGTTGGAGAGCACCGCTGTCATTTGCATGCATTGCTATTAATTTACATTGAGTATGACTGTGACTGGATCTCTTTTACCATGAATTACAATGTCTAGTCAGTCCTTGATCTTCAGGGGTGCTCTGCATTTATGTTTTGCGGTCTCAGAAAGGGCTAGTGAGATATCATCTTGTTATATCATGTTATGATTGTTTTGAGAAAGTGTTGTCATCTGAGATTTATTATTATTGCTTGCTAGTTGATTATGCCATTGATATGAGTAAACATGAGACCTAAATGTTATTGTGAATATGGTTAGTTCATAATCTTTGCTGAAAACTTGAATGTTGGCTTTACATATTTGCAACAACAAGATCAAACAGAGTTTATAAAAGTTTTTCTTTATAACTTTCAATTTGTCAACTGAATTGCTTGAGGACAAGCAAAGGTTTAAGCTTGGGGAAGTTGATACGTCTCCAACGTATGTACTTTTCCAAACACTTTTGCTATTGTTTTAGACTCTAACTTGCATGATCTGAATGGAACTAACCCGGACTGACGCTATTTTCAGCAGAATTGTCTTGGTGTTATTTTTTTGCAGAAAAAAAGTCCTCAGAATGACCTAAAAATCCACGAAGACACGTTTTACAATTAATAAAAAATACTGGCGAAAGAATCAGCATCAGGGGGCCCACACCCTGTCCACGAGGGTGCTGGCCCCCCCCCCCCGGGGCACGCCCCTTGCCTCGTGGGCCCCCTGGGACTCCACCGACCGCAACTCCAACTCCATATATTCACGTTCGGGGAGAAAAAATCAGAGAGAAGGATTCATCGTGTTTTACGATACGGAGCCGCCACCAAGCCCTAATCTCTCTCGGGAGGGCTGATCTGGAGTCCGCTCAGGGCTCCGGAGAGGGGAATCCGTCGCCATCATCATCATCAACCTTCCTCCATCACCAATTTCATGATGCTCACCGCCGTGCGTGAGTAATCCCATCGTAGGCTTGCTGGACGGTGATGGGTTGGATGAGATTTACCATGTAATCGAGTTAGTTTTGTTAGGGTTTGATCCCTAGTATCCATTATGTTCTAAGATTGATGTTGCTATGACTTTGCTATGCTTAATGCTTGTCACCCAAGTGCCATGATTTCAGATCTGAACCTATTATGTTTTCATGAATATATGCGAGTTCTTGATCCTATCTTGCAAGTCAATAGTCACCTACTATGTGTTATGATCCGGCAACCCCGAAGTGACAGTAATCGGGACCACTCCCGGTGATGACTGTAGTTTGAGGAGTTCATGTATTCACTAAGTGTTAATGCTTTGGTCCGGTACTCTATTAAAAGGGGGCCTTAATATCCCTTAGTTTCCAATAGGACCCCGCTGCCACGGGAGGGTACGACAAAAGATTTCATGCAAGTTCTTTTCCATAAGCACGTATGACTATATTCGGAATACATGCCTATATTACATTGATGAACTGGAGCTAGTTCTGTGTCACCCTATGTTATCACTGTTGCATGAGGAATCACATCCGACATAATTATCCATCACTGATCCATTGCCTACGAGCTTTTCACATATTGATCTTTGCTTAGTTACTTTTTCATTGCCACTATTACGATTTCTACAAAACTGCTACTGTTACTTTTGCCACTGTTACCGTTACTTCCATACTACTTTGCTACTAAATACTTTACTGCAGATATTAAGTCTTTCAGGTTTGGTTGAATTGACAACTCAACCGCTAATACTTGAGAATATTCTTTGGCTCCCCTTGTGTCGAATCAATAAATTTGGGTTGAATACTCTACCCTCGAAAACTGTTGCTATCCCCTATACTTGTGGGTTATCAGACCATCATAAATTTGTCCAAGAAATCCATGAACACTTTGTTCATCATATGCATGAAGAAGGCAGGAGCATTGGTCAGCCCGAATGACATAACTGTGTATTCATATAGACCGTCACGAGTAGTGAATGCGGTCTTGGGAATATCTTCTTTCCTGATCTTGAGTTGATGATACCCGGTCCTTAAATCAATCTTGGAAAAGATGTGAGCTCCATGCAGTTGATCGAAGAAATCATCAATTCTGGGGAGTGGGTATTTATTCTTGATAGTGACATCGTTGAGCTGACGATAGTCTATGCACATCCGAAGACTACCATCCTTTTTTATTCACGAATATGGCAGGTGACCCCCAGGGCGAAGAATTGGGGCGGATGTATCCTTTCTTGAGCATCTCATAGAGTTGTTTCTTTAGCTCAACCAGTTCAGATGAAGGCATCCAGTATTATTTCTTGTATATGGGTGCCGTTCCTGGCACGAGATCAATGGCAAACTCGAGTTCCCGGTCTGGTGGCATTCCTGGTAATTCTTCAGGGCATACATCTGGAAACTCGCTGACCACTGGTATGAATTCCACATCTGAGGATATTGCAGCAAAACCATTTCCTTCTTAGGCATGGTTCTCCGAGCCACAATCCTCGCTGTCTGTCCTGCCGGATTTGTTAATGTAACTTCCCTTGTTGCATAGTTTATGCAGACCTGATGCTTTGTCAACCAATCCATTCCCAAAATGACATCCAGCCTTTCGGATTCAGTGACTACCAGTATGGCAGGGAACATGACTCCAAGAATCCGTATTTCCATGTCACGGCATACCAAATTTGTTTTGAGCATGGATCCCGGGGATTGCACCATCATTCTTTTCTCAGGAATAGAGCAAGAAAACTTGTTTTGGGCAACAAAACTCCGCGAAATAAAGGAATGGGAAGCCCCCAAGTCGAATAAAGTTATTGAGGGTGTGTTATTAATAGGAAACATACCGATGACCACTTAGGGGTTTTCTCGGGCTTCTTCGGAGAGAGATGATGCACCTGACATTGAATCAGTTCCTCCTTGGTGTAGGATTCCATGTGGTTGACTTGCGACTTAAGGGGTGCATTCGGCTAGTTGTTTTTGGGACACTGTTTTGCTTAGTGTTCGGTCTGCCCACAAGAGAAACATGCGTTGCTGCTCTGATAGTCTTCCCGGACAGGATTGGTCACAATGTTCTTGACTTGATTGTTGGTCTTGTTGGTATTCTGGTGCCAGGTTAGTTTGAACTCAAACTGAGGCTGCTGCCGGCTATGAGCCTTCTGCACTGGCTGTCCATCCTTCTTAGGCTCGAACTTGCATTTATGATCATTATACACTGGGTTACTGTCGTGAACCAGCTTGTGTTCCCTTTCTGCTATAAGGGCCTTGTTTACCAAACATGCTGAGTGTGCATCGGAGGTGCTGATTGAGTCCTCCAAGGAATCGGTCGATCTTCCTTTCTTTAGTGGCCACATCATAGAGGGAATAACGAGCCAAGTGATTGAATTTATGTAGATATTCACTTACTGACAGGTTTCCTTGAGTGAGAGCGAGAAACTCACGCTGCTTGACTTTCATGATACCGGCGGGAATGTGGTACTTGCGGAAATTGTCGTTGAATTTATCCGAAGTGATCTCATCGTCCGTGGGCCACATAGCTTTAGAATTATCCCACCATATAGTGGCAGCTCATTCAAGATAATGTTTAGCAAATGGAACCTTGTCGGCTTCTTCGGTGTGGGCAATTTCAAGCTTCTTCTCAATAGTCTGCAACCAATCATCGGCTTCCAAAGGATCGACAACTTGACTAAAACTGGGTGGCTTAGTCCTCTAAAAGTCTGATAGTTTGGAGTGATTGCCATACTGATTTCCATTCTGCCCAACCATAGCCTGCACACTTCTCAGTAATTCAAGTAATTCTTGGTTTCTTCTTTCTTTGAACATCCTCATAATCTGTTCTGTGGTAGGTGGTTGTGGTGGAGGAGGAGGTGGTGGCTGATATGGTTCAGGGGAATGCCCTGCTTGTCGGGCGGAGCGATGAATGGGAGTATCGTCACCTTCCTGACTGCTGCTACCTCCTCTTGTCATCCTATTTTTGTTTCCCAATACGAAGCATCGAGATGAGCAACATCCATAAATGGGGAAAAAAGCAAGCGACAAAGCCCGAAAGAAAGCAACAAGAAACCAAGGCAAATAATAACGAAGAAAAGTTCGAACATAATTATACATAGACTCATACATGAAAGGAGACATCATGACAAGTACGACTACACTCGTACACGAAAGGAAACATCATGAGAAGTACGACTACTCTCGTACATCCAAGCATCATGACAACCTCGGATACTCTGGCGATCTAGTGCTCTGCTAGTCCTGCTTGGTCCTCTCCTGACCCGGACTTGGATCCTGAACTAACGACGTTAACGGAAACCTTCGGGTTAAAGGTTACATGACGACACTGCCTCGAGGGCTCTCCCTCAGGGGCGGGTGCTGGATGAGGTTGGAGCATAAGGGTTGTGGGAGCGGCGAGAAGTGAAGCCCACTCGATTGGGGCACTATGGGGAGTCACAGTCGAGGTGCCCGAGCTACTCGAAGGAGTAACTGGGGTAGCAGGCGAGCTAGAAGCTGGGGAAATAACGGGGGTAAACCCTATGGAAGGTGGAATGAAACTGGACCTAGCGGCCACCAAAGCAGTACGAGCACGAGTCAGCTCTCGGGCCAGCTCGTGAATCAGAAGATAGCTAGCAATGATATAGCGGGAAAGGTGGCTAGCGGGACTCTTGGCCGCCGGATCAATAATAGGAAAACGGATAGGCCCATCATCATGTAGGGATGGGCAGTAGTAGAAGCCTGGGTGCGTCTGCATTTGGATCTCGTTATAGCGTAACTCAATGAGAATGTCAAACGCAGCAAACTGAACAGCCTGAGCGGGGGTAGAAGCGAAACCACTCCTAGAAGAACAGGTGTATGAGCCAGATGTCGAACTGCAACGCAAGGTAACCACCGCATGATACTCGAATACTGAGTCTGCTAGGCGCTCTCGGTACACCCGGTACACAGGGTTGTCACTGTGAGGGTAGAGTCGATGCCATACGCTTCAAAGAATGTGTGGCGAAGTGTACGGTACCAGCTCCAACTGACACGCATACGGTACTGCAGCCATCTACACTCACAACCATTAGTCGGTTAGTAATTAAAATAAACTATATGCATGCAATGCAGCAACCCAAAAGCACACAAGCACTACCGGCACTCGGAGTTACTATCTACCGTTTGAACAAACGTGTTAACTATCTAGCAAGTCCTACAGTCAGTGCGGCTCTGATGCCAATTGTTGTGGCACCCAGGCTCAGAGTGACCGGTTTGCCTTGGATTGCCAGCCCAGAGATCATGTCTTCTGGCAACACACAACAGATTGGTACAGAAATACAACCGCTTTATTGGTACTAGTGGAACATAGAGTTTGATATTACATCAAGTAGCGATGCCAAGCGGCACACTTGGTGCTGCTGAACATATGTACATTATTTAGTGGACATGAGCAGGGGCCTCGACATCACGATAAGACTACGCGGCAGTGGAACGACGACGTAGAAGGACTACATCTCACAGGGACACTCATGTGGACACGGTCTAGACTGCGATGTGATATGCAACTCCAACTCCGATATGATTTCTCCTGAAACTGGCATGACACGCCAGGTCAGTACATTGAATGTACTTGCAAGCTCACACAAACAAAGCAACAATGGCAAACAACAACAATGATATTTAAGTAGGTTTAATGCAAGAATTTAACATGCTACTCATGAAGTGATCGTGCTCATAACAGGGCCTTTAAGACCCGCTTACCATCTCGGTTACCTCGTAACCACGAAACTCATCATATCAAGGTGATCACTCCCGGATCACAAATGAAACCATCTCAATGGTCTGAACAACTTCACCATCATGACCAGTGCCACAAGTATTCACTTAGTGTTCAAGTGTTAATATTTTTGTTGATCCATGGTGTGACCTACTACGAACTTGTGTCCATATCCGAGGACGCGACTATCGATATATTAAACACACTCTACAGAGGTTAGTACACTGTACCCACAGCACAGAACCCATGGCCTCGGACTCTCATTCGGGTGGACCAATGGCGTTCTGACAGAACCAGTCTATTGCCACTCCGACCAACTCCCCTTTGGGCTAAGTCATGGGTGGCCCCGATGCCACTCTGGACATCCAATGGCCACCGTCGTGGCAAAACAATCGTCCCAAACGGGGACATGGTACCAAAACAACTACGGGTACATAAGGTTATACCTGCCTACCGGGCCAGGGTAGCGCCAGCAAAACCTTCCCTAGTTGGAGGCACCGGTGAGAGCCATAACAACAGACCGAGAAAGGGCCCCCTCATAAAAGCGAATGTGGTTGCACTTAGGGAAGCTCGATTCGGTGGCATCATGACTCGATCAACAACATGTTCAAGTTGGTTTATTATCAAGTTTCAACTTGCAAATAAGTTTACCAAGTCATTGTATGCCATGAAAATGCAATGAACCATATATGCATCATTTTAACATAATACCGATATGAACTAGATCAGGCATATCATCACCTTACTCTACTACATAAATTTATTTATTCAACTATAATGCTACTGATAACAGAGCAATCATAGCAAGAAATTGAACTAGCATCAAATAACTTTATATGAATTTCTATATGCATTTAAAATGATCATATTCAAGTGAAAATCATAGTTATTGAAATGGCACTCTTGCAAATATTCGTGATGGCTTGCCTTAGTGTAGAGGAGGGTCACACTCCCTCTGGTGATCTTCAAGGCAAGAAATCCCTTCTAAAAATAATTAAAATAACAAAAAGAAAATGTCACATAACACTATTTAATTCACCAGAAAATAATCACAGCAAGCAAAAATCTCATCTTTTGCATGCTGATAGAAAAGTTCAACACAAAACCAATGCAAAAAGAATCATGTCATTTGGACTTATAGAATAGAAGTTATAGCTTGTCACTGTTCAGTCAATATTCTGAATTTACATTGATTTTTGAAAATTCCAGAGAGGGGTGACGTCGAAGGCGTATTTCAGCGAATATGCCTCCACTCGTACTGCTTCGTGCGCGAGTGGTGAGGCTGACAGTGGGCCCCGCCCGTTCAGTTTAGAGAGAGGGGGAGAGAAACAGAGGAGGGGCGGCGCGTCGCCGTTGTTTCTCCGGCGAGGAAGGGATGGGAGGACGCGCAAGACTACAGGGCACCAGCACGTACCCTTAGCTTGGCGAGAGGTGCACGGACGAGGTCGGCGTGGTCGTCTCCAGCGGCTGCAGCGGGCGGAGCTCATTGGAGAGGAAGACACCGGCGTCGAGAGGTCGTTCCAGTGGCTCCAGAGGCGTCAGCGAGCACCAGTGGACCACCAGGAACCCGCCTGCGCAGTCGGTCGAGCTCGAGAGGCAGTGGAGTGGAGGGGGCAGAGGAAGGGGATCGCCGGCAAGCTCAGGACAGGGACGGTGGCTAGAGGCCTGCCGGTCGGGCTGCGGCTATCGACGGTGCTGTGGGGGTTGAGCGAGTGTGGTGGGATGCTCGGAAGGGCGAGGGAGGTGCTCTATTTATAGGTGAAGGGGATGGGGGTCTCGGGCTTCGCCGGAGAGCTCTGGAAGCGGCGCACAGCGACGAGGGGCGCCAGTGAGGGAGGGGGAAGTGGCCAGGGATCACGCGGCCACTGTGGGAGGATGGGGACGAGCACAGGGCGCGGGAGGGGACAACAACAGTGAGCACGGGCTCACTGTGTGCTTGGGCACGACGTGCTCGTGATCGCTACCACAAGCTCTGGCGTCGGCGAGTGGCAGGGAGAGGTCAAGGGCGATGAGGCCAAGCAGCAGGCGCTTGGTGGCAAAGTGGTTTGGCCTCGGGCGCGTGCACGAGCGAAACAGAGGCATCAACAGCACCCAGAGCAGGTCGAGTAGCTGCCTGGCACCGTGTCCACGCGTGGTCACCATGTGAACTCTGGCATCACGCGACGCCGAGCATTAAATTCATGTCTGGGGTGTTGTTCATGCAAGGCTAGGTCGATCCAAGCATTTGAGGTGAAGCCAGGTTGACTGAGTGAGACTTTAGCCTCTTGGCAAGTTTCTGGACAGAAACTTTGGAGCTTAATAGAGAAGAATCTAGAAAGAGTTAAGAACTGGTTTTTGGTGGTTAAGGGTTTCTTAGGAGGGTAATGAAGTCCTAAAAATTTCAGCTCCATTGGATAAAGGAAAATGCACTTCCTTCACAACATGCATTTTCTGGCCAGAACGGAAACGATTTTATGTAGCAAAAATATTCCAAATAACCATGAAGTATTTTTGCATAGGGAGGTGTGCCAAGTTCCAAAGAATATTCAGGAATTTTATCACATTTTTGTGGGCAAGAAAAATGAGGGTTGCTTTGGAGTAGAAGTGACTTAGGTGGTTTTTCAGAGAGAAAATGAATATTTTTCATTTAAGAAAAATATTCCCATGGCCATATTTTGATATATCAGAGAGAAAGAGATGAGTTTGAGAGTGAGATGAGTCACTTGGGTGAAAGTCAAAGAAATACCCAAGTGATTAAGTCCAAATGAGTTGATTCAAAACTCAAATTCAAATCAAAATGCAACAAATATTTCAGAAAAAGAAAGAGGGAAAAAAACCAGGGTGTCACATTCCTCGGGACTCCGTGCCTGCGCTTGCCTCCTTAGCATCAAAGGGGAAACCTGCTGCTCTGCGCCCGCTGGCGCCCACCTGACCTTGGTCGTCATGGCTTACTTCATCCGGACCTCATGAGATGGGAACTTGCATTGGAATCTCTGCTCCTCAGGAGCCAACCTAGGGAGGCCGCTGCCTTCGGAGGTCTTGGCGTCTTTCGCTTCACGAGGCTTGGCCCCCGCGAGGGTCTTTGCTTGTTGATTCTAAAGATGGTCCGTACGAGGCCGTTGATGGAGCCGCCGCGGGCCGCAGGCAGGCAAGTTTGCGTACCCTGGTTCCCAGAATGCCGACACTACACCTCCCATGGATTGATAAACCTTAGGTCATCCACTTGAGGGAAATTTGCTACTGTCCTACAAAACTCTGTGCTTGGAGGCCCAACACGAGTCTACAAGAAGAAGGTTGCGTAGTAGACATCAGGTACTGCTTCACGCGCCGCAGGTTGCCCACCGCAGGGGCGTGGTCACGGGTGCCCTCGTAGTTAGAGATGAAACGCTCGCGAAGTTCGTCCTAGGAGGAGATCAATCCTTCTGGGAGGTGAAGGAGCCAGGAGCGCGTGCCATCCTTGAGAGCCATGGGGAACCAGTTCGACATGACCTTCTCAAAACTGTTCGCCACCTCGATGCTCAGTGAGTTGAGCTGGAGGAACTCCGCGGGGTCGGGGGTGCCGTCGTACCGTGGAGGTAGGTATGGTTCGAACTTGCCGGTCTAGATGATGTGACGCAGCTCCGGGGTGAAGGCATGGCAGCCCGGTGCATGATAACCCACAAGTATAGGGGATCGCAACAGTTTTCGAGGGTAGAGTATTCAACCCAAATTTATTGATTCGACACAAGGGGAGCCAAAGAATATTCTCAAGTATTAGCAGTTGAGTTGTCAATTCAACCACACCTGGATAACTTAATATCTGCAGCAAAGTATTTAGTAGCAAAGTAGTATGGAAGTAACGGTAACGGTGGCAAAAGTAACAGTATCAGTTTTGTAGTAATTCTAACAGTGGCAATGGCAAAGTAACTATGCAAAGGGCAATATGTGAAAAGCTCGTAGGCATTGGATCGATGATGGAGAATTATGCCGGATGCAATTACTCATGCAATAGTTATAACATAGGGTGACACAGAACTAGCTCCAATTCATCAATGTAATGTAGGCATGTATTCCGAATATAGTCATACGTGCTTATGGAAAAGAACTTGCATGACATCTTTTGTCCTACCCTCCCGTGGCAGTGGGGTCCTATTGGAAACTAAGGGATATTAAGGCCTCCTTTTAATAGAGTACCAGACCAAAGCATTAACACTTAGTGAATACATGAACTCCTCAAACTACGGTCATCACCGGTAATGGTCCCGAATATTGTCACTTCGGGGTTAACGGATCATAACACATAATAGGTGACTATAGACTTGCAAGATAGGATCAAGAACTCACATATATTCATGAAAACATAATAGGTTCAGATCTGAAATCATGGCACTCGGGCCCTAGTGACAAGCATTAAGCATAGCAAAGTCATAGCAACATCAATCTCAGAACATAGTGGATACTAGGGATCAAACCCTAACAAAACTAACTCGATTACATGATAAATCTCATCCAACCCATCACCGTCCAGCAAGCCTACGATGAAATTACTCACGCACGGTGGTGAGCATCATGAAATTGGTGATGGAGGAAGGTTGATGATGACGACGGAGACGGATTCCCCTCTCCGGAGCCCCGAACGGACTCCAGATCAGCCCTCCCGAGAGAGATTAGGGCTTGGCGGTGGCTCTGTATCATAAAACGCGATGAATCCTTCTCTCTGATTTTTTTCTCCCCGAACGTGAATATATAGAGTTGGAGTTGAGGTCGGTGGAGCACCAGGGGGCCCACGAGGCAGGGGGCGTGCCCAGGGGGGTAGGCACGCCCCCCATCCTCGTGGATAGGGTGTGGGCCCCCTGGCCTTGATTCTTTCGCCAGTATTTTTATTAATTCCAAAAATATTCTCCGTGAAGTTTCAGGTCATTCTGAGAACTTTTATTTCTGCACAAAAATAACACCATGGCAATTCTGCTGAAAACAGCATCAGTTCGGGTTAGTTCCATTCAAATCATGCAAGTTAGAGTCCAAAACAAGGGCAAAAGTGTTTGGAAAAGTAGATATGATGGAGATGTATCAACTCCCCCAAGCTTAAACCTTTGCTTGTCCTCAAGCAATTCAGTTGATCAACTGAAAGTGATAAAGAAAAACTTTTACAAACTCTGTTTGCTCTTGTTGTTGTAAATATGTAAAGCCAGCATTCAAGTTTTTAGCAAAAATTATGAACTAACTATATTCACAATAACATTTAGGTCTCATGTTTACTCATATCAATGGCATAATCAACTAGCGAGCAATAATAATAAATCTCGGATGACAACACTTTCTCAAAACAATCATAATATGATATAACAAGATGGTATCTCGCTAGCCCTTTCTGAGACCGCAAAACATAAATGCGGAGCACCTTTGAAGATCAAGGACTGACTAAACATTGTGATTCATGGTAAAAGAGATCCAGTCATAGTCATACTCAATATAAATTAATAGTAATGGATGCAAATGACGGCGGTGCTCTCCAACTAGTGCTTTTTAATAAGAGGGTGATGACTCAACACAAAAGTAAATAGATAGGCCCTTCGCAGAGGGAAGTAGGGATTTGTAGAGGTGCCAGAGCTCAATTTTGAAACAGAGATAAATAATATTTTGAGCGGCAAACTTTCATTGTCAACATAACAACCGAGAGATCTCGATATCTTCCATGCTACACACATTATAGGTGGTTCCCAAACAGAATGGTAAAGTTTATACTCCCCCTCCACCAACAAGCCTCAATCCATGGATTGCTCGAAACAATGAGTGCCTCCAACTAACAAGAGTCCTGGGGAGTTTTGTTTGCAATTATTTTGATTTGATTTGAGCATGGGACTGGGCATCCCGGTGACCAGCCATTTTCTTGTGAGTGAGGAGCGGAGTCCACTCCTCTTGAGAATAACCCGCCTAGCATGGAAGATACAGACAGCTCTAGTTGATACATGAGCTATTCGAGTATACAAAACATAATTTCATTTGAAGGTTTAGAGTTTGGCACATACAAATTTACTTGGAACGGCAGGTAGATACCGTATATAGGAAGGTATGGTGGACTCATATGGAATAACTTTGGGGTTTATGGAAGTGGATGCACAAGCAGTATTCCCGCTTAGTACAAGTGAAGGCTAGAAAAAGACTGGGAAGAGACCAACTAGAGAGCGACCACAGTCATGAACATGCATTAAAATTAATGAACATTGAGTGCAAGCATGAGTAGGATATAATCCACCATGAACATAAATATCGTGAAGGCTATGTTGATTTTGTTTCAACTACATGCGTGAACATGTGCCAAGTCAAGTCACTTGAATCGTTCAAAGGAGGATACCACCCTATCATACCATATCACAACCATTTTAATAGCATGTTGGCACGCAAGGTAAACCATTATACACTCCTAGCTAATTAAGCATGGCATAAGCAACTATAATCTCTAATTGTCATTGCAAACATGTTCATTCATAATAGGCTGAATCAGGAACGATGAACTAATCATATTTACAAAAACAAGAGAGGTCGAGTTCATACCAGCTTTTCTTATCTCAATTAGTCCATCATATATCGTCATTATTGCCTTTCACTTGCACGACCGAACGATGTGAATAATAATAATAGTGCACGTGCATTGGACTAAGCTGGAATCTGCAAGCATCTGATACAAAGGAGAAGACAAGGTAATATGGGCTCTTGGTTAAATTAACAATAATGCATATAAGAGCCACTTCAATATTTTCATTATGGTCTTCTCCTCTCGGCCCCCAAAGAACAAAAAAAAGAAATAAACTATTTACACGGGAAAGCTCCCAACAAGCAAAAGAAGAACAAGAAATCTTTTTGGGTTTTCTTTTAATTATTACCACTACAAGCATGGAAAGTAAACTAACTAAAAGCTACAACTAATTTTTTTTGTTTTTCTTAAGGTTTATCAAACACACAAGAAGAAAGCGAGAAAAAGAAAATAAACTAGCATGGATAGTACAATGAAAAAGCATGAGCACCGACAACTAGAATGAGTGTGTGAACATGAATGTAATTTAGGTGAGAGATACATACTCCCCCAAGCTTAGGCTTTTGGCCTAAGTTGGTCTAGGCCCATGGATCAAAGTTGTAGTTGGGGTCGTACTGAGAAGGAGCCTCGGGGTGCCACTGGTTGGCAATCTCCTCCAGATCCCACTGGTAAACAGACTGACGTGGAGGATCAAGTTGTGGTTCCGGCTCTGGCTCTGTAGCTGATGTGGGGTTCTGGTAGGCATGAAATGCCTCTGGCTGAACAAGATACTTGCCTGAAGATAAGTTAAACAAAGAAGGAGTAGGCAAAGTAATAGTTTCAGGGTGATTTTTATCAAATAGCAGTCTGTAGTTAAGCATATTTTTTTTATTTTTAACAATAAAGTCATGTGCTACCATACTCTTATAGTCTAGAAAAACAGGAGGTAACAACTTTTCTTCTTTCTCATAATGCCTAATAAGTATGTTAAAGTGTGCAGCAAGGCGCGAGGCGAAGATACCTCCCAAGATGGGACCCTCGTGCGGTTCAAATTTACCCATTTGGCAACGATAGCGCCTAGACTAAAAGTATTATCACAAAACAAGGCATGGCCCAAAATAACAATATTAGGGGCACTTAGGTTTCCACAGTTTCCACGACCAATTAAACATCTACTAGCAAATATCGCAAAGTAACGCAGAACCGGAAAATGTATGCTAGTAATTCTTGCATCGGAAACTTTCCTTGTTTCCCCTACAGCAATCATATCAATAAACCCTTCCACATCACTACGATGTGGTTCTTCTATGCTGCCTGTAAAGGGTATCTTACAGACCCGGTAGAAATCAAAAAGGGACATCTCCTTATGCTCATCATATAAATAAAATTCCACTGAAGGTGGTGATCTCCTAGCATGGAAATGAAAATTTTGCACGAAAATATTAGTGAGTAGGAGATACTGTTCGTGCTGGTCATGGAGGAAGTCGGTGAGGCCGGCATTCTCAGCCAAAGAATAAAAATCATCATGAATCCCGGCTGCTGTCAAGAACTCACCACAAGGCCATTCACACGGCCGAACCTCCGCGGTGCGAGGGAGATTATATTTGGGCCCCTTATCCTCTTCACTTTGCTTATCCTTCGAGCTTCGGCTTGAAGAGCCCCTCAAAAATCTCTTCATCAATTTCTAAAAATTTCTGAAATTTTTAGTAACTCAAAATAAAAGTAAACCAAACTCAACAAAATTGATAGCAACTGCTCCCACAAGTGCCTAGAGACTATATCATGCATTAGAACTACTTGGGACCATATAAATTTGACATGCAAGCTCAAGAACAGGGTCACCTAGGCAGCAAAAATTTGCAATGAATAAAGCACTAGAACAAAAACTAATTGGACCAATGGAGGAGTCACATACCGAAGAACAATCCCCCAAAGCAGTTTTGTAAATGGAGCTTTGAGCAAGGAGATCAAAAATGGCAGCAAGATGAGCTAGAACTCGTGCTTGAGCTGGTTGGTGATTTTTTTGGGAGGAAGAAGGAGTGTGTGGTGGCTGGAATAAGTGGAGGGGGGCCACTAGGGGCCCACGAGGCAGGGGGGCGCGCCCAGGGGGTGTGGGCGCGCCCTGGACCCTCGTGGCCAGGTGCTTGCTCCCCCTGATCTGTTCTCAGTGCCAGATATTCTCAAATATTCTAGAAAAAATCATATTTCATTTTCAGGGCATTTGGAGAACTTTTATTTTCGGGGTATTTTTTTATTGCACAGATAATTCAGAAAACTGACAGAAAAATACTATTTTTGCTTTATTTATTCTAAATAACAGAAAGTAAAAGGAGGGTACAGAAGGTTGTGCTTTCTAACTTCATCCATCTCATGTTCATCAAAAGGAATCCACTAACAAGGTTGATCAAGTCTTGTTAACAAACTCATTCCGAATCGCATGAAACCGGAGAATTTTTGAATAGCACTAGGTTACCTCAACGGGGATATGCACGTCCCCAATAATAAGAATATCATATTTCTTCTTGACAGTAGGAAGAGGAAATTCAAAACCTTCAATAGTAATCGATGGAATTTTTCCAATAGAATTGATACTGTGGACTTGAGGTTGTTTCCTCGGAAAGTGTACTGTATGCTCATTACCATTAACATGAAAAGTGACATTGCCTTTGTTGCAATCAATAACAGCCCCTGCAGTATTCAAAAAGGGTCTTCCAAGAATAATAGACATACTATCGTCCTCGGGAATATCAAGAATAACAAAGTCCAGTTAAAATAGTAACGTTTGCAACTACAACAGGCACATCCTCACAAATACCGACAGGTATAGCGATTGATTTATCGGTCATTTGCAAAGATATTTCAGTAGGTGTCAACTTATTCAAATCAAGTCTACGATATAAAGAGAGAGGCATAACACTAACACCGGCTCCAAGATCACATAAAGCAGTTCTAACATAGTTTCTTTTAATGGAGCATGGTATAGGTGGTACTCCTGGATCTCCAAGTTTCTTTGGTATTCCACCCTTAAAAGTATAATTAGCAAGCATGGTGGAAATTTCAGCTTCCGGTATCTTTCTCTTATTTGTGACAATTTCTTTCATATACTTAGCATAAGGATTCATTTTAAGCATATCAGTCAAACGCATACGCAAAAAGATAGGTCTAATCATTTCCGCAAAATGCTCAAAATCCTCATCATCCTTTTTCTTGGATGGTTTGGGAGGAAAAGGCATGGGTTTCTGATCCCATGGTTCTCTTTCTTTACCGTGCTTCCTAGCGACAAAGTCTCTCTTATCATAACGTTGATTCTTTGACTGTGGGTTATCAAGACCAACAGCAGGTTCAGTCTCTACATCATTATCATTGCTAGGTTGTGCATCAACATGAACATCATCATTAACATTATCACTAGGTTCATGTTCATCACCAGATTGTGTTTCAGCATCCGAAATAGAAATATCATTGGAATTCTCAGGTGTCTCGACAACAGGTTCACTAGAAGCATGCAAAGTCCTATCATTTTTCTTTTTCTTCCTCTTAGAAGGACTAGGTGCATCAATATTAGTTCTCTAAGAATCTTGCTCAATTCTCTTAGGGTGACCTTCAGGATACAAAGGTTCCTGAGTCATTTTACCCCCTCTAGTCATAACTCTAACAACAAAGTCATTCTTCTTATTATGTAATTCATTGAGCAAATCATTTTGACCTTTAAGCACTTGTTCTACTTGAGTGGTAACCATAGAAGCATGTTTACTAATAAGTTTAAGTTCACCTTTAACACTAGACATATAATCACTCAAGTGTTCAATCATATAAGCATTGCGTTTCAATTGTCTACCAACATATGCATTGAAGTTTTCTTGTTTGACAATAAAATTATCAAACTCATCTAAGCATTGGATAGCAGACTTGTAACGAGGAATATCACCTTCATAAAATCTATAGAGAGAATTTACCTTCACTACCTGTGTCGGGTTATCAAGACCATGTATTTCTTCAACAGGCGGCAAATTAAGACTGTATTTCTTCAATAGGAGGTAAATTCTTAACATCTTCAGCTTTAATACCCTTTTCTTTCATAGATTTCTTTGCCTCTTGCATATCTTCAGGACTGAGAAATAGAATACCCCTTTTCTTTGGAGTTGGCTTAGGAGTTGGTTCAGGAAGTGTCCAATTATGTTCATTAGTCAACATATTATTCAATAGCAATTCAGCTTGATCGACTGTTCTTTCCCTGAAAACACAACCAGCACAACTATCCAGGCGGTCACTGGAAGCATAGGTTAGTCCATTATAAAAGATATCAAGTATTTCATTTTTCTTGAGAGGATGATCAGGCAAAGCATTAAGTAATTGGAGAAGCCTCCCCCAAGCTTGTGGGAGACTCTCTTCTTCAATTTGCATAAAATTATATATTTCCCTTAAAGCAGCTTGTTTTTTATGAGCGGGGAAATATTTAGCAGAGAAGTAATAAATCATATCCTGGGGACTACGCACACAACCAGGATCAAGAGAATTAAACCATGTTTTAGCATCACCCTTTAATGAGAATGGAATTAACTTAAGGATATAATAGTAATGAGTTTTCTCATCATTAGTGAATAGGGTGGCTATATCATTTAATTTAGTAAGATGTGCCACAACAGTTTCAGATTCATAGCCATAGAAAGGATCAGATTCAACCAAAGTAATTATCTCAGTATCAACAGAGAAATCATAATCCTTATTAGTAACACAGATAGGTGAAGTAGCAAAAGCAGGGTCATATTTCATTCTAGCATTCAAAGATTTTTGTTTAAGCTTAGCTAACAATTTCTTAAGATCACTCCTATCATTGCAAGCAAGAAAGTCTCTAGCAGTTTCTTCATCCATAACATAACCCTCAGACACAACAGGCAATTCATATCTAGGGGGAGAATCTTCATCATCACATTCATCAATATTATCAGTTTCAATAATTTCATTCTCTCTAGCCCTAGCAAGTTGTTCATCAAGAAATTCACCTAGTGGCACAGTAGTATCAAGCATAGAAGTAGTTTCATCATAAGTATCATGCATAGCAGAAGTGGCATCATCAATAACATGCGACATATCAGAATTAATAGCAGAAGTAGGTTTAGGTGTCGCAAGCTTACTCAAAACAGATGGTGAATCAAGTGCAAGCTAGATGGCAGTTCCTTACCTCCCCTCGTAGTTGAGGGATAAATTTTGGTTTTCTCGTCTTTCAAGTTCCTCATAGTGATCAGAAGATATAAATCCCAAGTGACTCAAAGAATAGAGCTATGCTCCCCGGCAACGGCGCCAGAAAATAGTCTTGATAACCCACAAGTATAGGGGATCGCAACAGTTTTCAAGGGTAGAGTATTCAACCCAAATTTATTGATTCGACACAAGGGGAGCCAAAGAATATTCTCAAGTATTAGCAGTTAAGTTGTCAATTCAACCACACCTGGATAACTTAATATTTGCAGCAAAGTATTTAGTAGCAAAGTAGTATGGAAGTAAAGGTAACAGTGGCAAAAGTAACAGTAGAAGTTTTGTAGTAATTGTAACAGTGGCAATGGCAAAGTAACTAAGCAAAGAGCAATATGTGAAAAGCTCGTAGGCATTGGATCGGTGATGGAGAATTATGCCGGATGCAATTACTCATGCAACAGTTATAACATAGGGTGACACAGAACTAGCTCCAATTCATCAATGTAATGTAGGCATGTATTCCGAATATTGTCATACGTGCTTATGGAAAAGAACTTGCATGACATCTTTTGTCCTACCCTCCCGTGGCAGCGGGGTCCTATTGGAAACTAAGGGATATTAAGGCCTCCTTTTAATAGAGTACCGAATCGAAGCATTAACACTTAGTGAATACATGAACTCCTCAAACTACGGTCATCACCGGTAATGGTCCTGATTATTGTCACTTCGGGGTTAACAGATCATAACACATAATAGGTGACTATAGACTTGCAAGATAGGATCAAGAACTCACATATATTCATGAAAACATAATAGGTTTAGATTTGAAATCATGGCACTCGGGCCCTAGTGACAAGCATTAAGCATAGCAAAGTCATAGCAACATCAATCTCAGAACATAGTGGACACTAGGGATCAAACCCTAACAAAACTAACTCGATTACATGATAAATCTCATCCAACCCATCATCGTCCAGCAAGCCTACGATGAAATTACTCACGCACGGCGGTGAGCATCATGAAATTGGTGATGGAGGAAGGTTGATGATGACGACGGCGACGGATTCCCCTCTCCGGAGCCCCAAACGGACTCCAGATCAGCCCTCCCGAGAGAGATTAGGGCTTGGTGGCGGCTCCGTATCATAAAACATGACGAATCCTTCTCTTTGATTTTTTCTCCCCGAACGTGAATATATAGAGTTGGAGTTGAGGTCGGTGGAGCACCAGGGGGCCACGAGGCAGGGGGCTCGCCCGGGGGGGTAGGTGCGCCCCCACCTTCGTGGACAGGGTGTGGGCCCCCTGGCCTTGATTCTTTCGCCAGTATTTTTTATTAATTCCAAAAATATTCTCCGTGAAGTTTTAGGTCATTCCGAGAACTTTTATTTCTGCACAAAAATAACACCATAGCAATTCTGCTGAAAACAGCGTCAATCCGGGTTAGTTCCATTCAAATCATGCAAGTTAGAGTCCAAAACAAGGGCAAAAGTGTTTGGAAAAGTACATACGATGGAGACGTATCAGTGCACTCATGGGCCTAGCACACACGTGTGGAGCTCGGTCTTGATGCCCATGCGCCGCAGCATCTAGTGGCGCATGTCCTTGATGCTGGCGCGGCGGCATTGGGAGCGCACGTGCATCACCTAGTGGCAGTGGCACCACCTAGCAGCTTGCCTCATCCTGTGCCGGTGCCCCACGTGGTGGGTCGCGCGGTTGCGCATCGCGCCTGGGTTCATGGTCGGTGCCGCACAGAGGAGGAGGAGGAGGCGCTCCATGGGCTACGTCACCCTCCTGGGATGGCGGGGGACGAAGCGAGCGGGACGGCATTGTGACCTCGCCAGCGGCGTTGAAAAGCTCGGCGATGCGTGTCGGTGTCAAAACCGGCGGATCTCGGGTAGGGGGTCCCGAACTGTGAGTCTAGGATCGATGGTAACAGGAGACGGGGGACACGATGTTTACCCAGGTTCGGGCCCTCTCTATGGAGGTAATACCCTACTTCCTGCTTGATTGATCTTGATGAATATGAGTGTTACAAGAGTTGATCTACCACGAGATCGTAATGGCTAAACCCTAGAAGTCTAGCCTGTATGACTATGGTAATGAATATATCTTATCCGGACTACACCCTCCGGTTTATATAGACACCGGGGGGATCTAGGGTTACACAGAGTCGGTTACATAAGAAGGAATCTTTATAGATGATCGCCATGCTTGCCTTCCACGCCAAGGAGAGTCCAATCCGTACACGGGTACACTCCTCGGCCTTCATGTCTTCATAGCCCATCAGTCCGGCCCATGGATAACAGGCCGGACGCCCGAGGACCCCTTAGTCCAGGACTCCCTCAGTAGCCCCTGAACCTGGCTTCAATAACGAAGTGTTCGGCACACAAATTGTCTTCGGCATTGCAAGGCGGGTTCCTCCTCCGATGACCTCCAAGTGATGTATTCGGCTGTTCATCAATGTCGCTCCCCTCGGCTTCTGCGCGTCAAATAACTTCGTCTTCCACGTGTCGAGCGAATGTGAAAGGTCAGGGTATTTTTGCAAATAGCACCCCATCCACGCAAGGAAGAGCGCCTATTTAAAGAGATTGGATCTTAGACCCATTCGGCACACGCAGAGAAAAATCCCCGGAGACTGCTAGGAGAAACCATTCCAACATGGTTAGCGTTCCCAGCTCCTCCTCCCGTTCCATCCAAGAGAAAGGCAAGTGGGAGAGGTGTTCTGTGTCCCACAGTCAATTAGCGAAGCTGCAAATGCAGGGATTTCTTCCCCTGCAGATCTGGTCCCTGTCCGAGCGGGGCTGACCTCCTTTAATGGTGAGACTCAAGCAGAGAACTTCCCCAATCCATCCGGGGGGAGCGAGTGTGTTTCATCCCCTATCTGCTAAGAGGCGTCGGATTTCCAATCCATCTGTTCCTCCGAGGGTTGCTGGAATACTATGGCCTCCAGCTGCACAACTTCACCCCCACCTCCGTTCTGCACATTGCGGGTTATGTTGCTTTATGCGAATTATTCCTGGGCATTGAGGCCCATTTCGAGCTGTGGAGGAAGTTGTTCTGCCTTGTGCCGCGCAACTATGAGGGGTGAATATTTGAAGTGGGCGGAGCCGAAGTATGGCGCGTCGCTGATACCAGATATCTGTTCGGCACACCAAGGAAGGCATCTGAAGAATGGCCTTCCGAATGGTTCTATATTGAGGACGTCGCGCTTCCCGACCCAGTTCGAAAGGGTCTCCCCGAATTTGCAAGTGTTCCATTGAGGAAATGCCACAGCTGGCGCCCCCAAAGCCTTGAAGAAGAGGATAGTGCGGAGGTTCGTCAGCTCCTGGGCAAGATAAGGATGCTTGCCCAGTCCGGCTTTACAATAGTAGAGGTAATAGCGACCTCCATAGTGCGAGGGGTTCAGCCACTTCAATACAGAGGGCTCCCAATGTGGCACTACAACGGGGAGGACGACGCCTCCCGTTATGGTCGGAAGGGTCCGGATACTCCTGCCGCTCTAGCCAAGATACTGGCCGAGCTGTTTAAAGGGGAGGAAGAAGAATTTCTCCGCATCAATCGCAGAGAGGGGTACTCTATGTACAACCCTCCCAGCTGGGTAAGTCCCAACCCCTTTGCGTTTATTCACTCCGTTCTCATGGCCATTTTTAACGAATCCCCAATCCGTCTTATTTTGAAATAGCACTGGCGGAAGGTAACCGAGGGGCTTAATAGCCCTACCCCATAGCCGGAGAGCCACAACTTGGAGCTTGATCCTGGGTTCGAAGAGGACCCGGATATATTCGTGGTACTCGCGAAAGGGGTGTTTTACCAGGCGATCTATGACGGCACAGAAGTGGCCATCATCGCCGATTATCCTGGTCTTCTTCCAGCTTCCCACGTAAGTAATCAGGAGAAACCCCCCTCGAAAGAGTTTCCTCGCACTGCCTCACCCACCGCACTATCTCATGCTTCAAAGGGGAGGCGTTCGGCGCGTCATGCTACGCCGGGGATGATTCCAAGAAGAGCAGCTCCCGCACCGAGCAAGGCCTCAAAAAGGAAGGCTGGCAAAGACCAGGCCAGCCCTTCATCGAAGAGGTATGGATTTAAAGGTATGCTTTAGCAGTCGTACCCAACCGTGATTGTTATGTTGGTCCTGTATCAGGAAAACGGTTCACCGGACTATGTCCGGGGATTCAGCCGGTCGCACTCCCAACAACCGGGATTTAGATCCCACCGGAGAGGTGGGGGCCGCTATGGGGGCAACGCCGGACTGTCCTTCGGCCGAGGGTTCGGAAGACATGTCCGTTACCAACTCAGAAGTAGAGAGCGCCATGAATCATCGGTGCTGCAGGGCTGTCCTACGAGACCCCAAGTTCTCGGAAGAGGCATTCAATGCCTTCAGCTCGGCTGACGCATACATCCGAGCTGCTCGAGATGGGCTTAGAAAAGCCACAAAGCAACATTTGACAGATGTGCAGGTAAGTTTTTTCTTCGTCCGAAAAGGATAACCATATGCCCGTAGCCCCCGAGACTGAAAGCAGTTGGTACAACTAATTTAAGGATTGTTGTATAACCAGGTCCTGACCGAGAAGAATGCCCTGCTAGCCCAAGAGCTGGAGCAGTGTCGGGCGCAGCTGAATGCTGCTACCACCGAACTGGAAAACTTCAAGAAGGCGTCTTATGGTAACATTCCCTCCATCGAGGAATGATAATTGTATACCAACTGTACTAATATTGTTGCTGATTGTATAATAGGATCGCCCGATCAACTTGAAGAGAAGTTGAAGATCGCCCAAGAAGGGGAAAAAGAGGCAAAAAGGCTACACGCCGCAGGCGAGCGTGTGTTGACCCAAGTCAGGGACGAGAAAAACAAGCTACAGGATTCCAACACCGCATTGGGCAAAGAATTGAAAGATGTGCGAGCCCAGCTAGCCGACTCCGTGAGGGAGAACAGGACATTGCGGGGCGGTATATTCAGTATGTGTCTGAACTATTTTGAAAGTAGTTCGGAAATAAATGGAACTGATATAATTATGATTGCAGGTATATTGACGGGCCGCCCCAACGAGGAGGTGTCCGGATCATCAAGTGATCTGCTGCAAAGGCTGTTGCAAGTGCATGAGCAGGCTCGGCTGGCAATGCGGAGTGTTGCCAAGGCCCTGCGGCCATCTGCCTCCCCTCCAAGAAGTATGGAGGAGCTTATAGAGCTGTTCAAGGGAGCACGGCGGCGTATCCGACTATGGAAGATATCGGCCTGCCGAGAAGGTGTGCGAGAGGCCTGGGCCATGGTGAAAACGCGATATACCAAGCTGGATCCTAATCACATGGCCCGGGTCGGACCGCTAGGGTCGAATGGGGAAGAAATTCCCGTTAGTTTAGTATATGACCAAGTAGAGGTGGCCGCCAAATATTCCCAACAGGATTGTAAGTTAGACTGCCTGTTGGATGGTATAGAGGAGGAAGTGTTTGAGTCGAAGTGACTATGTACTTTCCTTACCATGTGTAATTCTAGCTGAATTGTATAGCATTTGTCATGGCAGACCTTTTCGCTTCAACCTCCGGACCCGAGGGTGCGGAGTGTTTCCGAATACCCTCGCGGCCGAATAGACCGGGGTATGCCTGGAAAACTAGGCGTAGGGGTCATAGTTGCTTGAACAGACAAGTTGTATCCTGCTAGTTATGTTATATTACATTGAGATCGTAAGAAACATCTTCCAGAGAGAATAGTTCCATTAAGGGTTCCTTTCCCTGGGTGTGCATGTATTAATGTACATGTCCGAATTGTGATGGAAAAATCACAGTGTATGTAACTTCTGGGGGTTCGCAATGGAGTAAATGCAAAAAATGTCTTTAATTCACCGACCGAATATTCCCTTAAGAACGCTAGCTTTCGGCTTCACCCAGTCTGAGGTACACATCCGGATGACCCGGCAGTAACAATCGCAGAGGTGCTCCCTTTATGCCCTAGCCGAACTAACGGGAATGTAGGGCATAAGCACAGGAGCCAGGCAACCCAGCTTGGCCAAAACTTAAGTCATATCGATGCATATAATGGCGAAGAAAAGGTACATATGGAAGAACTCATATGTGAAGAGCTTGATGCTCGAGGAATAATAATAAAAAGCTTCTATCCAAGAAGCCCCCATGTATAATGGACATACATATTTTAAAGATGTATGTGTCAGGGGTGTGCGTTCTAGCCGTACCAAAGCTTTAAAGCGAGAAAGGAAAAAGTAATCGGAAAAGAGAGAAAAAAAATGGAAACTACAGGGGAGAAGGAGACGAACAAGGAGTTCGGCGCTAGGCATAGAATCTTCGGAGTCTGGCCGTGTTCCAGGGGTTCGGCTCGAGGCGATTGTCTGATGCATCACGAAGACGGTACGCTCCACCGGTGACAACTTCGTCGATTATGAAGGGACCCTCCCATTTGGGCTTGAGTTTGTCCTTTTTCTTCTCCGGCAGGCGTAGAACGAGTTCGCCAATGTTGTAAGTCTTGGCCCGTACTTCTCTACTTTGATATCTTCGAGCCTGCTGTTGGTAAAATGCTGAACGGGCTTTTGCGACATCGCGCTCCTCCTCCAGGGCATCTAAGCTGTCCTGCCGATCAAGCTCGGCTTCTCTCTCTTCGTACATACGCACTCGAGGTGAGTCGTGAATAATATCGCATTGCAACACGGCCTCTGCGCCATACACCATGAAGAAAGGTGTGTATCTGGTAGTACGGTTGGGCATGGTCCGCAGCCCCCAGAGTATGGAGTCAAGCTCCTCAACCCAGTGCTTGTCTGACTCTTTCAAAGACTGCACTAGTCTGGGTTTGATGCCGCTCATAATAAGACCATTGGCTCGTTCGACTTGACCGTTGGTTTGTGGGTGGTAGACGGATGCGTAATCGAGTTTAATGCCCAGATTAGTACACCAGGTTTTTACCTCGTCGGCTGTGAAGTTAGAGCCATTGTCGGTGATGATGCTGTGTGGGACACCATAATGGTGCACAACACCGGATATGAAGTCTATCACCGGGCCGGACTCAGCCGTTTTGACCGGTTTAGCCTCTATCCACTTAGTGAATTTGTCCACCATAACCAGCAGATATTTTTTCTTATAGCTTCCCCCTTTAAGGGGTCCAACCATATCGAGTCCCCAGACCATGAAAGGCCAAGTGATGGGGATAGTCTGTAAGGCAGTTGGGGGCATGTGGCTTCGGTTGGCGAAGAGCTGGCACCCGACGCAGCGTTGGACAAGGTCCTGCGCATCTGCTCGGGCCGTTGACCAATAAAACCCTATACGAAAGGCCTTGCTAACAAGGGCACGGGCTGTGGTGTGGTGTCCACCTAGACCAGCGTGAATTTCTACCAAAAGCTGCCGCCCCTCCTCCTCGGAGATACATCTTTGAAGTACTCCGGTAGTACTTTTCTTGTAGAGCTCTCCGTCGTGAACCTTGTAGGCCTTCGAGCGCCGGACAATGCGGCGGGCCTCATTCTGGTCTTCGGGAAGCTCCTTCCTATCGATGTAGGCCAAGAAGGGTTCGGTCCATGGGGCAATGACTGCCATAATGAGATGGGCCGATGGTGTAATTTCGGTGGCTGAGCCCCCGATGATATCGGTGTGTTCAGAATCTGGGGTTGTGTTCGGATCTGGACTGTTGTTGTCGCCCTCCCCTTGCCACACCACGGATGGCTTAAAAAGCCTTTCCAGGAAGATGTTAGGTGGGACGGGGTCGCGCTTAGCGCCAATGTGAGCAAGGACGTCCGCCGCCTGGTTACTTTCTCGGGCGATGTGATGAAATTCATGCCCCTCGAACTGAGCCGACATTTGTAAGATGGCATTGCGATAAGCTGCCATCTTTGGATCTTTGGCATCAAAGTCTCTGTTTATTTGAGATATTGCGAGGTTTGAGTCCCCGCGCACCTCCAGGCGTTGTATGCCCATGGATACGGCCATCTGAAGACCGTGCAATAAGGCCTCATATTCGGCTGCGTTGTTGGAGTCTGTGTATAATATTTGGAGTACATACTGGACGACATCTCCAGTGGGGGACGTTAACACGACGCCCGCTCCCAGCCCCGCCAACATTTTGGAGCCGTCAAAATACATAACCCAGTTGGAATATGTGCCGTACTCTTTAGGGAGTTCGGCCTCTGTCCATTCGGCGACAAAGTCAGCCAATACTTGGGATTTGATGGCTCGACGGGGCTTGTATGTTATGTCGAATGGAAGTAGCTCGATAGCCCATTTGGCGATCCGGCCCGTGGCATCGCGGTTGTTTATTATGTCATTCAGTGATACTTCAGAGGCCACCGTGATTGAACACTCCTGGAAGTAGTGTCATAGCTTTTGGGATGCCATGAAGACCGCGTATGCTATCTTTTGGTAATGGGGGTACCGGGATTTGCATGGTGTGAGGACAGTAGATACGTAGTATACTGGTTTTTGGAGCGGAAATTTGTGTCCGTCCTATTCTCGTTCGACAACGAGCACGGTTCTCACCACCTGATGTGTTGCCGATATGTATAGCAACATGGGTTTGCCAGTGTTTGGTGCGGCCAGGATTGGGTTGCTTGCTAGGAGGGCCTTTATTTCCTCCAGTCCGGCAGTCGCCGTGTCTGTCCATTCGAATTTATCGGTGCGCCGTAAGAGGCGATACAGTGGTAGTGCCTTTTCTCCTAATCTGGAGATAAAGCGACTTAAAGCTGCCACGTAACCAGCTAGTTTTTGGACTTGTTTGAGGTCTGTTGGCGTAGCCAACTATGACAGAGCTCGGATTTTAGCTGGATTTGCTTCTATTCCTCTATTGGAAACGATGAAGCCCAGCGGTTTTCTAGCGGGGACGCCGGAGACACACTTTTCCGGGTTGAGTTTAATGTCATACGCGCGGAGATTGTCGAATGTAAGACATAAGTCATCTATTAGTGTTTCGACGTGCCTGGTTTTGATGACGACGTCATCGACGTAAGCTTCTACTGTCTTGCCGATCTGCTTCTCCAGGCATGTTTGAATCATGTGTTGGTATGTGGCGCCGGCGTTCTTGAGCCCAAAAGGCATGGTGTTGAAGCAGAATGGCCCATATGGGGTAATAAATGCTGTTGCAGCTTGATCGGACTCCTTCATTTTGATTTGATGGTATCCGGAATATGCATCGAGGAAACACAGTGAGTCGTGTCCTGCGGTGGCGTCAATGATTTGATCAATGCGGGGGAGGGGAAGGGATCCTTAGGGCAGGCCTTGTTGAGGTCTTTGAAGTCAACACACAGGCGCCAGGATTTGTCCTTTTTTGGTACCATCACCAGGTTTGCCAGCCAGTCCGGATGTTTGATTTCTCTAATGAATCCGGCTTCAATAAGCTTGGCCAGCTCCTCCCCCATGGCTTGTCGCTTGGGTTCGGAAAAGCGCCATAGTGTTTGCTTGACCGGTTTAAATCCCTTTAATATATTGAGGCTATGTTCGGCCAGCTCGCGTGGGATCCCTGGCATATCTGAAGGGTGCCAGACGAATATGTCCCAGTTTTCGTGTAGGAATTCTCGTAGTGCGGCATCAACTATTGGGTTCAGCTGTGCTCCGATAGATGCTGTCTTCTTGGGGTCCGTTGGGTGGACCTGGAATTTGACTATTTCTTCTGCTGGTTTGGAGGAGGTGGATTTGGGGCGTTTGTCGAGGATTACGTCGTCCCTGTCCACCGTGGAGCGCAGTGCGGTTAATTCTTCGGCCACAAGAGCTTCGGATAGCGCTTCAAGGGCCAGGGATGCGGTTTTATTTTTAGCACGGAGTGCTATGTCCGGATCACTGACGAGAGTGATTATACCGTTTGGTCCGGGCATTTTGAGCTTCATATACCCGTGATGAGGTATAGCTTGGAAGCGCGTAAAAGCATCCCGCCCCAACAGGGCGTGGTACCCGCTGCTGAAAGGGGCCACTTGGAAAGTGATTTCTTCGGACCGATAATTCTCCGGCGTGCCGAATACCACGTCAAGTGTGATTTTTCCCGCGCATCGTGCCTCTCGACTGGGAATGATTCCTCGGAAGGTTGTGCTACTTTGCTTGATGCAGCTCCTGTCTATTTCCATTTTGTGGAGTGTGTCCTCGTAAATGAGGTTTAGTCCGCTGCCGCCGTCCATGAGGACCTTGGTAAGTCGAAATCCGTCCACGATGGGACTGAGGACTAATGCGGCTGGCACTCAGACTGTCCTGTACTTTGGCTCATCACTGGCATTGAATGTTATAGCCGTGTCGTTCCAAGGGTTTATTGCAGCGATTTGGCAGACTTCGGCGAGGCCACAAAGTGCTCTTTTGCGTTTGTTGTTTGAAGCGAATGTCTCGAAGACCGTCAATACTCTTGTGTCATCGTCTTCTGGAGGGTGCTGTTCTGGGGCGTCCTTGATAAGGATGTCCTCGCCGCTCTTGGCTACCTGCCGAAGTATCCAACAAGCTCTAAGGCTGTGGTTTGCCACGGTATCTGGCGTTGTGTGTATTTTGCATGGGCCATCGAGCCATCCCTCCAGAACGGTGCCGTGCCGCGTAATGGGTTTATGTTTCTTGACTGTTGAACTGGGCGTGCCGCGGGGGCGCGCCCTCTTCGTCTGTAGGAGGAGTTTAGTTGGGACCGATGGTTCCCAGCAAGCTGCCTGAGTTTTCCAGGCGCTTTCCATCGCGCTGTGCTTCTGTACGATAGTTGCTAAGTCGGCGAACTTCAGTATGGGGCGGCGATTGATGGCGTTGAGGATTCCTTCGTCCACGCAATTGTTGCAGAACACTGATATCGCGTCCTCGTCATGGCAATCTTTTACCCTGTTTTTGACAAGGAGGAATCTGGCCCAGTAGTGGTGAACCGTTTCATGAGACTGCTGTTTTATGCTCATAAGGGCGTCTATGTCCGGGTGGATGGGTGGAATTAAATCCGAACCCTGACCTGAATGATTATCCGGAGTCTGAAGACCTTCCGAACTCAACAGTCCAGGTTCCGGAATATCTTCTGATTGTTTGGGACTGCCATCCGATTCTATGTTCGGAGGACTGGTCGCATCCTTTCATTGGTAGGTATCCGGCTCTTCTTGGTCGGCAATCCGAACACAGTCAGTCTTCGATATAGAGGAAGACTCGCCGTCCTGCTCCTCGACTACCGCTATCTGGTGGGTGACCGGTGGAGTTTTGATTTCTCCTTGATCGGTTTTAAGCCCGATCCGATCGTAATATGTGGCAATTCCCAAAGCGGCGATGCGATCTAGGAGTTCGTTCAAGGATGAAAACTCTGCCGGATCCATCTGCTTGGAGTGTTCGGAGTTGATGCGAAGGGGATTTTCGATGGCCCGAGAGGTCATCGTCGGCTCAACGGCCGAACGGGCAATCATAGTAAAGCCGCCCAGCCGGAGGTTTTGGCCTGGGGCCAGGACTCCTCCGGAGGTGATGTTGTCTTTAAGGACAAGGCGAGTCATCGAACCTTTCGTCGACGTCACAGTGGAACTCTCAATGAAAGCACCAATGTCGGTGTCAAAACCGGCGGATCTCGGGTAGGGGGTCCCGAACTGTGCGTCTAGGATCGATGGTAACAGGAGACGGGGGACACGATGTTTACCCAGGTTCGGGCCCTCTCTATGGAGGTAATACCCTACTTCCTGCTTGAGTGATCTTGATGAATATGAGTGTTACAAGAGTTGATCTACCACGAGATCGTAATGGCTAAACCCTAGAAGTCTAGCCTGTATGACTATGGTAATGAATATATCTTATCCGGACTACACCCTCCGGTTTATATAGACACCGGGGGGATCTAGGGTTACACAGAGTCGGTTACATAAGAAGGAATCTTTATAGATGATCGCCATGCTTGCCTTCCACTCCAAGGAGAGTCCAATCCGGACACGGGTACAGTCCTCGGCCTTCATGTCTTCATAGCCCATCAGTCCGGCCCATGGATAACAGGCCGGACGCCCGAGGACCCCTTAGTCCAGGACTCCCTCAATGCGTCCAAGCCAGTCGTTGGCGGGGCGGTAGCATAGTAGTTCACGTGCCATGAGTAGCGCAGCCTGCGCGCTCGTCGGCCCGCGGCGGACGTGGGAGGACGACGCTGTGGCGGGAGTAGGCGACGGAGTGGCGGTGCGGCCATCACGCCGCATGGAGGGTGGCAGCAATGAATCCTGCTGCTCATGAGCAGCAGGGTTGGTGGCAGCATTAGCCATGGGAAAGGCAGAACGATGCAGAGAGCCGTTTCCTATAGGTGTTGTCTGGGCAAAGCGAGCGGCCCTGCACTCGGCGCGGACCGGCGCGCGTCGTCCATGGAAGCGATGGAGCGGAGACGAAGCAGGATGGGAAGGAGGATTCTGACACGCCCCTACCTGGTGCGCCAAATGTCGGATTCGGGGCTCCGCACACCCAAGAAGGTTTGAACTCAGGGGCGTGTGCGAAGATCCCCTCCTATGCTAATCTCAAGCTCACAACCTCACGGCCTAGACTCATCGGGTACGCGTGAGCGGGGAAGCAGATGAACCCAAGAGTTTACCCAGGTTCGGGCCACCTTGTGATGTAAAACCCTACTCCTGATTTGTGGTGGATTGGCCTCAAGAGGAGGCTGAAGATGGACTAGTACAGTGGATGAGCAGCCTCGCGAGGGCTCAGGAAGTGAGGGTTGTGGGATTCTGGGTTCCGGCAAACCCTTGAGGTTCAAACACTGGGATGCGCACGAAAATCTCTCGCTCCCCTAGCTCGCTCTCGCAATGATCTCAAGGCCTAGCTCGACGAACCCAAAAGAACAAGAGACACGAGGGTTTATACTGATTCGGGCCACCATTGTGGTGTAATACCCTACTCCAGTGTGGTGTGGTGGATTGCCTTGCAGGCTGAGGATGAACAGTACAAGGGATGAACAGCCTCCTGAGGGGAGGTGTTCTTGAGCTCGGTGAGTTGGTGTGTGCGAGGATGGTCTGAATGATCCATCCCTCTGCTATGGTGGTGGCTAGTCCTATTTATAGAGGCCCTGGTCCTCTTCCCAAATATTAGGCGGGAAGGGATCCCACAACGGCCGATTCAAAGGGGGACAACTAGTACAAGTTATCCTGACAAAAGGTGGTATTCGCCTACCAAAGGCTCTGGTGGTGACACCGTCGTGGGCTCCGCGGTGACCTCCGTCCTGCCGTCCTGCTGGTCTTGGTCTCGTTGCACCGATATGGAAACCTTTGCTTGATGCCTTGGGACTCCTCGCCTGCACTTGACCCTTTAACATCAAAGAGGCAACGGGTACTCTGCGCCCGCTAGCGCCCGCCTGCCCTTGGTCGTCATGGCTCACATCATACGAACCTCGCGAGGTGCATCACCGCTCCTCGAGAGCCAGCCTAGTGAGGCTGCCCCTAAGGAGGTCTTGGCATCGTCTGCCTCGCGAGGCTCGGCCCCTCGCGAGGGTCTTGAGCAGTTGTTGATGAAGATGGGCCATACCAGGCCGTTGGTGGAGCAACGCCCTGGGCCGCAGGCAGGAAAGTCTGGGTAGCCCCGTTCCCAGGACGCCGACAGTAGCCCCCGGGCCCAAGGCGCGCTCGGACTTGGCTTCGCGTAGAAGCCAAGGGTCAAGTGCGGAGCGCTGCGGGCCCCAAATAGCCTGCAGCCTTGATTGACGCGTGGCGATTGACAGGATGTGGATGTCTCTGCTTCCCCACGCTGCCTCGGCAACCGCCCGACTTGACGAGTCCCTGCTGCATGCAGAAAAACAATCATTACCTGCGATCGTGGAGGCCTGCGGTTGGCCTCCCGCTGGCTATAAATGAGGAGAGGGGCAGAGCCCCCGTCGCTCATCTCTTCCTCCATTCCGCCCTCTTCTTCTTCTTCCTCCTTGCTCCGCCGCCTTGCAGCGACACTCATGGCACCAGTGAAGAGGTTCTCGGCCGCCGAGAAGGGGAAAGCTCGCCAGGAGGGGCCTGGCTCACCACCTCCTAAGAGGGGGCGCGGTCGCCCCGCAAGCACGCCGCAACCCCCGCTGTGGTCCCTCGTGGGCATGGGCGAACTTCCTCAGGGCCCGGCGCCGTCCCTGGCGGCTGCGGCGGCGCCGCTTCGCGTGGTGGGAGCTGCCTAGGACGTGGCAGCCCCGTCAACGAAGGAAGGCGCGCCATGGTTGCTCGGTCTCCCCGGCCGCCATTCCACTCGGCGGAGGTGCTGCCGGAGTTCGTCGTGTGGTCGGAGAACCTGGCTGGCACCTGGCTTCAGCTTCCGCGCTCCTTTGCTCGCGAGCTGCCGGCCCCCGATCCTGGCAGCCTCTGGCTGCAGGCCGACGGCTGCTGCAGCAAGGCTTCGTGGGTCGCGGTGGAGGTCTCTGTCGAGGGCAACATAGCCCTGGCCCACGGCTGCCAGATTTTCGCCCGCGCGCGCGGCCTGAGCAGGCGGTGCACCCTCCACTTCAAGTACGACGGCGCAGTGACCCTCTTCGTGAGGGTGTTCGGGGAAGACGGTCGTCGCGTCGGATGCTGCCCTGAAGACAACGATGGCGACGAAGTGCTCGGCCTTGGCGACGGCCGTGACAAGGATGAGGGTGAACTCGCCCTCGACGACGGCCACGCACTACAAAAAAAAGACACATCCGTGACATTTTGGGCCGAACGAAATTTTTTTCTGTCATACTTATGACACTTCTATGACGATAATTGTGACAAAACCCGGTATCATCATAGATGTGGTGGGGTCCTACTTCTATGACAAAAAATCATGACAGAAAATGGGCTTTTCATCCTGGGCGGGCCGGAGACGCAGCTGCATGACATTCTTTGGGCCGTCCATGATGGAAAAAACCATGGTCAAAGCGAGGGCGAGGAAAATATCGGGGTGTTCCCGATTACGGTGGGTGGTCGGGCCGAGCGATGCGCTTTTCTCTCGTACACGGACGCGCGTGGGTGCGAGGCGTTGGGCTCTAACTGAACCCGAGAGAGGCGTTGGGCTCTAACTGAACCCGAGCGAGGCGTTGGGCTCTAACTGAACCCGAGCGAGGCGTTGGGCTCTAACTGAACCCGAGCGATTGCACTGCAGGCTACGCGTTACTGAACCCGAGCGATCGATCGATGGCTGTTAACTGAACCCGATCGAGCGATTCCTTCGCTACTGCTGTTAATTGAAGCCGATCGATGCTGCCTCTGGATGAACAGTGTGTGTTGCTGGGGGGGTTTGGATGAACAGTTCCCGGTGGGGTGGATGAACAGGACCCCGATCGTTCGAGCCGGTTGGGGCTGGATGAACAGGACCCCGTGGAGGGCAGGATGAACAGGACCACCTCGTGGAGGGCAGGATGAACAGTAGACGGTGGAGGGCAGGATGAACAGTATCCCATGGAGTCCCGTTTTGCGGTACGCCACACCCCTCCCGATGAACAGGACCAACGTTTTGACCGTAGCGCTCCAACACAAGTCTGTTTCCTCCGTTTTGCGGTACGCCACACCCCTCCCGATCAACAGGACCCTCGTTTCGACCGTAGAAGGTCCATTTCCTCCGTTTTGCGGTACGCCAGACCTCTCCCGATGAACAGGATCCCATTTCGAACGTGGCCAGTCGAACACAAGGCCGTTTCCTCCGTTCTGCGGTACGCCAGGCCTCATTTCCATCGGCTATTCCGCCCAAGCCGGTTGGCTCCCACGTGTTCCGTTGCCTCTCGATGAACACGACGCATTCCGTTGCCTCCCCATGAACACGACGACGACACTGTTTCTCCGTTTCGACCCAGCCATGTACACGAGCCCTGGCCGTACGTACGCGCGAGTAGGCATTCGAGACCCCGCCCGTATGTACGTACGTGGCCGTATTTACTTTCTTGCACCCTGGCCGCTGTACGTACGTGTACATCCTACGTGCGCGCCTCTACTATGACACGTGCGCGCCTCTACATCGACCAGTATGTATTTACACGTTCACGACCAGAATGACAACGCTACGTACGCTTCGACCAGGTGGGTCCCGACTGTCAGGCACTTCCTTGCGTGCGAAGATGTAGCTGGTGGGTCCCAGCAGTCAGGGGGAAACATTTTTTTCGCGAAATACGGTGGCCCGTCCGGTGGGTCCCCACTGTCAGGTGGAGGAATAATTATTTTGTGCGTAATAAGGAGGCACTTCCTTGCTGCGGCCGTGGACCCAGTTGTCAGCCTCTCCACGCACAGTCCACGTTCGATGGAAGCCGTTCCTTGACCACGTTGACCACGCCGCGCCAAGAGCACCAGGGTGGTGGACGACGGCGAGGCCTAGGAAGGGGATGACGTGGAGACGGGGAAGACGCGGCAGTGGAAGCCCGCGCGGAGAGGAGTACGCGGGTTCACTGGTTCGGCTGCGGTGTGAGGCTGCCGTCACCGCAGGGCCTGGCCAGCGGTGGGAATAGTAGGGGGCGGTGAGGCCTCCGCGGCAGCACAGCCGGCCACGGGAGGCAGGAGCATGCGGCACGACCGGCGCTGCTTTGGGCGGCTGGAGCAAGAAGACCAGAGGTTGAAGAAGCACTACGGTCGTTGGATGGACATCGTACGGTCACTGGAGCTAGAATCGTTCATATTGACTAAGTTGACAAAGCACTCCGTCCCCGTCAACTTAGTAGGCCCACAAGTCAGCCTCCCACCAAGGTGGGTCCCAACTAGCAGGGGGAGTATTCATTTTTTTGTGCGTAATAAGGAGGCACCTCCGGTGGGTCCGAGCTGACAGCGGGGGGAATGGTTTTTTCGTGAAATACGTTGGCCCATCTGGTGGGTCCCAGCAGTCAGGGAGGAAATGTTTTTTTCGCCAAATACCGTGGCCCGTCTGGTGGGTCCCTGCTGTCAGGTGGAGGAATAATTATTTTCCGCGTAATAAGGAGGCACTTCCTTGCGGCTGCCGTGGACCCAGCTGTCAGCCTCTCCACGTACAGTACTCTTCCGATAGAAGTCGTTCCTTGACCACGTTGACCAGGCCGTGCCGAGAGCACCAGGGTGGTGGACGACGGCGAGGCCTAGGAAGGGAACGACACGGAGGCAGGGAAGACTCGGCAGTTGTTTCCCACGCGGAGGGGAGTACGACTGTACGAGGGTTTACTGGTTCGTCCGCCGTCGCCAGAGAATAACAGCAGGTGTGGGTGAGTAGAGGGATGGCTAGGCCAGCGATGGGAGTACGGTGGGGCGGTGAGGCCTGCGCGGCAGCACAGCCGGCCGCGGGGAGGAGAGAGCAGGCAGTCCCGCTGGCGCTTGTTTGAGCGGCTGAAGCAGGAAGAGCAGAGATTGAAGAAGCACGACGGCCGTTGGATGGACATCCAACAGTCACTGCTTGTGCGTCAACCTTTTTTTTAGGAAAGCCTCAAATCTGTGGAAAACATCATACAGCCCATCTGCCATTATTTCTAATAATTTACAGCCCATTTGCTAATTCTTAAGGTTTTTTTTGGAGCCCATATTCTTTTTGTTAGCATTACAGCCCATATTGTGGCCACGGTTAAAAAATTATACGAAATTTTGCATATTTCGGTGCGGTCCGAACTGTTTTTAATCCCGAAATTTCGAGTCACATTCAAACTGATTTTAAAAATAAATGTATATCAATATAAAATCCAACAAATTGTCCACGCATAAAAATCAATGCAATTTAAAATCTCGAAATGAAAAAAAGAAATTTGAAACTAATTGCCGGTTTGATGTGTTTTAAAAATGTACAGCCCATTTCTCATTACTGATAGGCCATTTTCTCGGCCAGCCGAATGAAGCTCTCCTCGTCTTGAAAGATTTGCAGCCCAACAGGCCTGACAAAGTGACTTACTTGGCAAATCACAAAAAAACTAGGCTGTGGCTGTGGACCCAGCTGTGGCCGTGGACCTAGCTGTCAGCCTCTCCACGTACGGTACTCTTCCGATAGAAGTCGGTTGTTGACCACATTGACCACGCCGCGCCGAGAGCACCAAGGCGGTGGACGACGGCGAGGCCTAGGCAGGGGATGACGCGGAGCCGGGGAAGACGCGGCAGTGGATGCCCACGCGGAGAGGAGTACGAGGGTTCACTGGTTCGGCTGTGGTGTGAGGCTGCCGTCGCCGCAAAATAACAGGGGGTGTGGGTGAGTAGAGGGATGGCCTGGCGAGCGGTGGGAGTAGTAGGGGACGGTGAGGCCTCCGTGGCATCACAGCCGGCCACAGGAGGCAGGAGGACGCGGCACGACCGGTGCTGGTTTGGGCGGCTGGAGCAAGAAGACCAGAGGTTGAAGAAGCACTACTGCCGTTGGATGAACATTGTACGGTAACTAGAGCTAGAATCGTTCATATTGACTAAGTTGACAAAGCCCTCCATCCCCGTCAACTTGGTAGGCCCACAAGTCAGCCTCCCACGATGCTGGGTTCCAGCTGGCAGGGGGAGGTATTCATTTTTTTGTGCGTAATAAGGAGGCACTTCCTTGCGTGCGAAGATAGCTGGTGGGTCCGACCTGTCAGCTGGGGGCACATTTTTTTCACGAAATACAGAGGCCCTTCCGGTGGGTCCCAGATGTCAGGTGGAGGAACCAAAGACTTGAGAAGGCGTAGAGAACAAGCTAGTGTACTAGTAAAGAGACGTTGCTGAGTTTTAGAAAAAAGAGAGACGTGCTCCTGTAGCTGGTTCGAATCCAAACCTAGACTATGACTATATATGGTGCTATGCTACTCTGCAAGTAATGAAACTGACATATCCAACGTTCGCTTCTCCTCTTCTCTACTTACTCTGCCTAGCATCAGAAGCTCTGGCCGCAGCAACCATGTCCGCTGGCTACTCGTCCACCTCCTCTTCAGCAGGCAACAACCAAATATGCGCCAAGTCGCCACCCGTACCATCGCCTGTGGGTCTCATCACACCCCCGCCGGCACGCGCACCGCAGCCGGTTGCTCATCGCAACCCGCTGCCGTTGGTGTGGTGCCACTGCTGCAAATCACGCAGAGTCATCCGTCGCGTCTCAACCACAATCCTCAACCCTGGCCGAGTCTTCTACAAATGCCCGAATCATTGGGTAATAATATGTTTAAGTGTTGTTCTGCTGCTTTCAGTTGCTGATTTTTTTAATAGTTTGGTTGATGATCTTCCAATTTGATTCGTGCAGAAAAGGGAAGATTCGTGTGATTTGTATTTATGGGAAGTTGCTGATGTGGGGGAGTGCAACTACGCTGATTATTTGGTTAGCCGAGGAATCCCAATACCAGCAGGTTGGGGTGTTGGACAAGTAACTGAAGGAACGGCAGAAGTGGAAGATGCAGAGCAGAAGGTTAAAGATGCAGTTCCTCTGATCATGGCCAAGCAATAGCTGCTGAACGGCCTTGACAGCAATGAGGTGATGAAAGAGCTTGTGAAGATAATGGGCAAAATCGATGTGCTCTGTAGGATGATTGTCTCTTTATTTGCAGTGTATGTAGCACTCGTGATGTATTCAGTGGCTATGACATGAGCACTTTGCTGAAACTAGTAATGAATGAAACCTGTGTAGCAGGCTGGGCATAGTGTTGTGAACATCTAATGATTTCTATTAACGGAAATCAGGGGGTATCCCCTTTTGCTCATAAATAAATAAATAGCAGAGGCCCTTTTGGTAATAAATAAATAAATTAGCAGAGGACCTGTCGGGTCAGCTTTGTTCTCATTCGAAGACGTCGAGCAAATTGCAGTCCAACAGCAAACTATGTCCCCAAATTCAAGTTTCACAGCCAAATATGAGTACAACTAAACAACAATGTCATCATGTTTTAGTCGTCATACAATCACCAAACACAAATCAGCATACATAACAAGTGATGTTCTCACAAGAAAATACTAAACAACATGTTCATCAAGTTTCAGTTGTCATAGCAAACACAATTTCACATAGTAGATAAAAAACGTCTTCTGACAGGCAAATACGACAAAAGCAATGTAATCATCATCCGCAGCAGCATCGTCAACATCTTCGCCATGTGTATCAGTCTGAATCGTAATTCCCCATGGTGTCATCTTCTTCTTCGTCCTCAACGTCCTCGAACGTTGGGTTATTCTTGATCAACTCTTGTATGTCCATAGCACGACAGGCAATCTTTTCGCCGGCGTCATTGACATGATGGTTCCCCCCCCCCCCCCCCCCCCCCCCCCCCCCCCCCCCCCCCCCCCCCCCCCCCCCCCCCCCCCCCCCCCCCCCCCCCCCCCCCCCCCCCCCCCCCCCCCCCCCCCCCCCCCCCCCCCCCCCCCCCCCCCCCCCCCCCCCCCCCCCCCCCCCCCCCCCCCCCCCCCCCCCCCCCCCCCCCCCCCCCCCCCCCCCCCCCCCCCCCCCCCCCCCCCCCCCCCCCCCCCCCCCCCCCCCCCCCCCCCCCCCCCCCCCCCCCCCCCCCCCCCCCCCCCCCCCCCCCCCCCCCCCCCCCCCCCCCCCCCCCCCCCCCCCCCCCCCCCCCCCCCCCCCCCCCCCCCCCCCCCCCCCCCCCCCCCCCCCCCCCCCCCCCCCCCCCCCCCCCCCCCCCCCCCCCCCCCCCCCCCCCCCCCCCCCCCCCCCCCCCCCCCCCCCCCCCCCCCCCCCCCCCCCCCCCCCCCCCCCCCCCCCCCCCCCCCCCCCCCCCCCCCCCCCCCCCCCCCCCCCCCCCCCCCCCCCCCCCCCCCCCCCCCCCCCCCCCCCCCCCCCCCCCCCCCCCCCCCCCCCCCCCCCCCCCCCCCCCCCCCCCCCCCCCCCCCCCCCCCCCCCCCCCCCCCCCCCCCCCCCCCCCCCCCCCCCCCCCCCCCCCCCCCCCCCCCCCCCCCCCCCCCCCCCCCCCCCCCCCCCCCCCCCCCCCCCCCCCCCCCCCCCCCCCCCCCCCCCCCCCCCCCCCCCCCCCCCCCCCCCCCCCCCCCCCCCCCCCCCCCCCCCCCCCCCCCCCCCCCCCCCCCCCCCCCCCCCCCCCCCCCCCCCCCCCCCCCCCCCCCCCCCCCCCCCCCCCCCCCCCCCCCCCCCCCCCCCCCCCCCCCCCCCCCCCCCCCCCCCCCCCCCCCCCCCCCCCCCCCCCCCCCCCCCCCCCCCCCCCCCCCCCCCCCCCCCCCCCCCCCCCCCCCCCCCCCCCCCCCCCCCCCCCCCCCCCCCCCCCCCCCCCCCCCCCCCCCCCCCCCCCCCCCCCCCCCCCCCCCCCCCCCCCCCCCCCCCCCCCCCCCCCCCCCCCCCCCCCCCCCCCCCCCCCCCCCCCCCCCCCCCCCCCCCCCCCCCCCCCCCCCCCCCCCCCCCCCCCCCCCCCCCCCCCCCCCCCCCCCCCCCCCCCCCCCCCCCCCCCCCCCCCCCCCCCCCCCCCCCCCCCCCCCCCCCCCCCCCCCCCCCCCCCCCCCCCCCCCCCCCCCCCCCCCCCCCCCCCCCCCCCCCCCCCCCCCCCCCCCCCCCCCCCCCCCCCCCCCCCCCCCCCCCCCCCCCCCCCCCCCCCCCCCCCCCCCCCCCCCCCCCCCCCCCCCCCCCCCCCCCCCCCCCCCCCCCCCCCCCCCCCCCCCCCCCCCCCCCCCCCCCCCCCCCCCCCCCCCCCCCCCCCCCCCCCCCCCCCCCCCCCCCCCCCCCCCCCCCCCCCCCCCCCCCCCCCCCCCCCCCCCCCCCCCCCCCCCCCCCCCCCCCCCCCCCCCCCCCCCCCCCCCCCCCCCCCCCCCCCCCCCCCCCCCCCCCCCCCCCCCCCCCCCCCCCCCCCCCCCCCCCCCCCCCCCCCCCCCCCCCCCCCCCCCCCCCCCCCCCCCCCCCCCCCCCCCCCCCCCCCCCCCCCCCCCCCCCCCCCCCCCCCCCCCCCCCCCCCCCCCCCCCCCCCCCCCCCCCCCCCCCCCCCCCCCCCCCCCCCCCCCCCCCCCCCCCCCCCCCCCCCCCCCCCCCCCCCCCCCCCCCCCCCCCCCCCCCCCCCCCCCCCCCCCCCCCCCCCCCCCCCCCCCCCCCCCCCCCCCCCCCCCCCCCCCTGACTCTCCTTTCAGGGTTGGAAGCAAATCCATGTGGGAATCTCACACGTGACAGGACCTTGCAGAATTCTTTTCTTTTTACCTTGTCCAAGACGTACACAGCTAGTGCCATATCCCGTGGTTTACCTTCATCTTGCACCTGCAAATCCTTTCTGATACCCAGGTGTGTCAAATCAATCCTAGATTTTAAGGTATCTTTCGTCTTGCCTTCAATATTAAGAAGTGTACTGATAATGCTGTCACATATATTTTTCTCGATGTGCATCACATCAAGATTATGCCGCAGATCCAAATCTTTCCAATACTCCAAGTCCCACAAAGGACCTGCGGGTAAACAATAATCTCTCTTCTGCCCTGCCACGCTTCCTTTTCCCGCTACCATTATCAGGATGGTTTCCTGGTGTAATATGCATGACCTTCTCTAATTCCACTTGCAACTCATCGGCGGTGAGCCTCTTTGGCGCATCACGGTTTTCATGCTTTGCATTGAACACATGTCTTCGGTATTTTCTAGGATGCGGCTTGTCCTTGGCAAGGAAACGGCGGTGTCCAATGTAGCAGATCTTGCTAAGTATTGCGTATGACAGCGGATTCCTGTCACAGCGAACACATGCATTGTAACCATGTGTCGTTCGCCCTGACATAGTGCCCAAAGCCAGATAATCATAGATGCACCAAATTATAATAGCACGCAGACAGAAATCAGCTGGTGGGCTGCTATATAGGTCTCGAGTGAGAACACCCCTCCATAGCTGTTGAAGATCCTCCACAAGAGGCTCCATGAACAAATCAAAATCCTTTCCAGGACTTTTTGGACCTGGGATGAGCAAGGCCATCATGTAGTTTGATTCTTTGGTGCAGACATTTGGAGGCATGTTGTAAGGGATAACAAGCACTGGCCACATGCTATATGTGGCGCTCTGGTGGCCAAATGGGTTAAATCCATCTGAAGCTAAGCCAAGTCTAATGTTTCTCGGGTCAGCAGCAAACTTTTCGTGCTTCTGATTGAAGCTTTTCCACTCACTACCATGTGATGGATGGCTCATTACATTCTGATCTCTGAAATCCTGGTTCCTAGAATGCCACAGTACATCCTCTCTTGTTTCAGCATCATGAAACAACCTCTGCAATCTTGGTGTAATTGGAAAATGTCTCAGAACATTATGAGGAATCCTGTTCACAGCATCGCCATCTTTCCATCTTGATGATTTGCATTTCGGGCATTCACTTAAGTTCGCATAATCCTTCCGGAACAGAACACAATTATTCTTACAAACATGGATCATATCATATCCAATTCCAACTGCACGAAGGAAATTCTTCATTTTACTGTAGGTGTGTGGCAGCTCAGACACATCTGGGAAAGCTTTGCGGAAAGCAGCCAACATCGCATCGAATGATTTGTTGGTCATCCGCTCAGATGTCTTCACCTGAAGAAAGGTGACCATAGCTGAGAATACTGACAGCTTATTTCCTGGGGTGACAGCCACGTTGCATTGTTCCAACATGCGGGCCCACCGTTTTTCTTCTGCAGGTGAAAGTTCACGGAATGCACGAGCATTTCATAGCATTGTTTCAATGTTGGTCAAACTCACTGGCTCCACCACCACCTCCTCCTCCTCCTCTTCCACCTGAGCATCAGGCAGATCAAGATGTTGATCTGCTGCTTCCACGTAGTCAATACCATTGACGTTCACAGCTTCACCATGATGAACCCACCTAGTATATGTGACCGACATCCCATACAAGTGTAGATGATTTTGCATAGTTGACTGGGGTCTTGTAACTGAATTCATACAACTGCTACACGGGCAGAGCACATCTGATTTCAGACCACCGTACTCAGCTCTGATAAAGTTCATGAAGTTTTCAACCCCCTCGACATATGCAGTGGAGAATCTTCGAGCAGAAGTTATCCAAGTCCTGTCCATCTGTTAGACATACAAATTAGTTCTTCTACTAGATATTACAGGAAAAACATATATGCTTTTTTATGAAGTCCAGAAGAAAATACCTAGGTCGATGTCTAAAGCTATGGCAAGATATTTGGACGAGCAGATCTAAGTAACAAAATATATGTAAAGTTAATTTAGCAAACAGGTTTGAGTGCTAAATTATGGCAGGCTGTTTCAGCAGTCAATGAGGCCGAGCACACAGCCATCGAACTATCGAAGGCCATCGCAGCAACAAAGATCGAGTATAAAACGGTGTAGAGCTATTTCACCTAACAGATTGGCTACTAGACCATGGCAATCTACGTCACAATAAATATATGGCAGGATATTTTAGAAACTAATCGGCCTTGCCATGCCATCTCAGCTAAGCAGATTGAGTGCAGAACAGGGCAAGGAAGCTTCTTAAGCAGAGCATATTGACTGTAAACTACTTCGGCAAACAGTGAGATTAACAGCGTCTATCAGCTAACATTCAGCGCTACACCGACATGCATGGGGCCTCAGTCTAGAATGCGCGTACCTTGGGAGAAGCTGACCACCGTGCGTCTCCACACGAACGTCGCCAGCGGTGGCGGCGCTGACCGCCGTGCGCCTCCACAAGAACGTCGCCAGCGGTGGCGGCGCGGCTAGAGGACGACAGTCTATGAGAGCGTACTGTGGGAGCGAGAGGATCGCCATGCGTCCCCTCGACCCCCCCCCCCCCCCCCCCCCCCCCCCCCCCCCCCCCCCCCCCCCCCCCCCCCCCCCCCCCCCCCCCCCCCCCCCCCCCCCCCCCCCCCCCCCCCCCCCCCCCCCCCCCCCCCCCCCCCCCCCCCCCCCCCCCCCCCCCCCCCCCCCCCCCCCCCCGGGGAGGATTTTCACGAGGTGGGCGGGGGGAGTTTGGCGCATGGTCGGTTTCTCCAAGTGCAGTCCCACATGTCAGTGAAGAGGCAAGCCGAAGTGCGTTCCGTTTGCGTGAGCCGTGTGCAGGACCGAACATGTGTGGGGTGCAATGCGACCGCGACAGGGGTGCTGTGAGTGTACCGCCTTTTTTCCTTTTAAACTAGGTGCTTCGTCCCCTAAAAAAAAAACTTGTTGCTTCGCGCGATCCATCGATACTACTACTAGTAATCCGGTAATCCCGACTAAAACGGCGCGGTCGGGTCTTTTCCCGCGTGATATGCTGGGAGGTTGGCTTAGTTGGGTTTTTTAGGATGAGTAATGCTACACCTACATAGTCCCAGTTACGTAATTAACATAATGTGAAACGTGTGAGCTGTTGATTGTAGATTGGGGGGAGGGAGGGGCCCACCACCATGAAAATCAGGGAAGGAGAGAGAGAGGCAATTTACGTTAACCCTTTCGTAGGTTCCCGTAGATGTAGAAAAATGTGAAATGCATGAATGTGCATTTGCAGATAAGGCCTTCCCTCGTTCATCCTTTTCTCCCACAAGATCTTGATCTTCCGTGCAACGCACGGGCATCTTGCTAGTACTCCTACAATATACTATATTATTGTGAAAGTTCATATACACCGGCCGAGATTAATGCAAACACAGCAGATTTTCATTACATTTCGAACTTTTATAGGACAGAAAAATAAAAGAAACCCGACCCTAAACATATTCTATGGCGGTGACCGACGTCCTCCATCTGCGATCTCCATGTACGGGGGCGGGGTTCAAGACCCGTGAAGTGAAGGTGCGGTCTCCCGCAAGGAAAAGTAGAACACGGGAGACGGACCGGCCAGTTGGCACACCATGCCCTGCCGCCTCCCATGCCCTACTCATCCTCGGAGGAGCCCCCGACCACGGCGGTGCCAGACGTTGGACGGCGGCAGGTAGGACGCGTGGCTGACGGTGCTCCCATCATCGGCCGCCAGCGTGGCCACCGCTTGTGCGGCGACTTGAGCGAGGGCGGCGACCTCGAGCTCCATCCCCAAAGACAAGCTCTCCCGTTGAGCGTTCGCACTTGCGGTCATGGTGGACGTGGTGCCAGGTAGGAGGACGATGCGCTATGGTGTGGAGGTTAACTGGGCGTTGCCGCTTTAAGTAGCGCATTCCGGTGAGGCCAAGCGTCCTGGTGCATCATTAAGTCGCCGGAGTTGGTTCCTCGGGCACCGAGCCTCTTAACAACGGCATATGGACGGACGGCATGAATGCGGGCAGCTGGCTCCGGCTGGGAACGCACCGCACGACGGCACGAGGGATGAGGGTTTTTGGTGTGCCAGGGTAGTCAGCTGCGGTCGTGGCAATGTTTGAGATGCCCTTTGCTCACATGCGATCGACGCATGTCATTGATAAAGCAAGACGACCCGGCATGGTCTCAGGTCCTGAGGATGCAGTTGGCCGCGCTACACCACTCCGCGGACGCGTCCTGGCGCCCCGTGCATCCTCGACGAGCCGGGTGTTGGGGTGTGTTTGGATTGTGGCCAAAGTGCACCTTACCAAAATTTTGGTCATGACCCAAAGATTGGTCTTTGTTTGGATGGTTGCCATTTTTTTTTGAGGTTTTGGTCATGACCCAAAAATGGATGGTTGCCATTTTTTTGGCATGCCAATGAACTCTAGCCAACTCTAGTTCATTTTTCTTGCTGATGTCGGCCAAATCGTGGGCAACCAAAACCTCAACCAAAATTTTGGCTACCCAATGCTTTGATGGGGCAACCTTGGGCACAAACCAAACATACTAGTTGTTGGTCGTGCCACAGCACTAACGCCACCCTCGGCACACTGAAACCGACCGTGTCTAGCACCGATGAGCGTGTCGCTCACTGCGGTCGCCGTGTCCAGAGGCAGTGCTGGAGCTGCGCCACGTTGTTAGCCCCCACGACCCACATGAACGGTTGCCGGTGGCGAGGAGGTCATGGGCCAGTTCCTCCATTGGACTATTTTGCGCTACGTCGTCCTGACAGGTGTGCCCCACATGTTGGCTTCCCTGTTTTCCCGGCCATATTCGAGCGTCAGTGCTCCGCATTGCGCATTAGGCCTTTCACTATGTAGGCCAAGCGAGACAACTTATTGTTTACTTGAGCCGGTCAAGTATAATCATGTGGCGTTTGCTTATTTCTCATTCATCTCCAACTCTCTTCTCCATCGATCATGTCGCCCTCCGGTCGAGTCCATCCTCCCGCATGCCTCATTTGAACATTCTGCCAAGTATCATTCGCATGTGGGCCTAGACCATGCTTGTATTTCCAATGTTTATTTGTAATTTGTCCGACATGCATACAAACAAACGGTTCATTTGAAGTTTCACTTTGCCTCCACTACGTGTCGCTTCGCGTCTTAGTTTTGGCATCCCATTCGGTTCATGCATGCCCCAACACATGTTGACGAGATCGATTGATGTTCAGAGATCAATTGCGTGTCGTGCAAGGAGATAAAGGTTTGGTCTGTTTCTATGATAGAAATGACCCGTGGGGGGGTCTGTGTGGATCAGAGGGAGTATATTGTACGTTCATAAGCGAAACGAACGTATTGTACCCACCCTAGTCCTCTTTCAATCGATCTCCGGACCCCGAGATGAAATCGAGAGAGAACGAGTGGGGGCATGTGTGATACCTAAGGCGGATTCAAAATTTTGAACCGGTGATCATAGCATCCGCAAATCATATATAAAGGGTATTCAATGTTCGTTTCATTTTTGAACGTACAATATACTCCCTCCTATCCTTTCTAGTTTACATATAAGTTTTATGTGTAGTCAAAGTATCTCTACTTTGATAAAAAAATATCAACATTCAACAACGCCCAATCAATATTATTAGATTCGTACGTACTCCTAGATTTGTACTCGAGATGGTTTCCAATTTGTTTTCAACCACGTGAATGTGCTTGTTCTCGTGCATGCTCTTCCTACTAGGATTTCGCCACGTATAGCCAGTCCAATAGTAACTTTTTTTAAGCTCCCTATCCAATAGTACTAGTGGAGTACTGACAACATCTGTACTAGAGTATGCAGTGCTCATAGTTGTACTCCCTCCTTCCATTTATATAGGGCCTATGTGGAGGGGAGAGATGTGAAAAAGTAAGGGGAGTGAGCTCTCATGCAAGAGCCTAGCTATATACGCATTCCTAGTTAAATATGTACAATAAATATGAAGAAAGAGATGGAGAGGAGATGGAAAAAAGTACTAATACAATAGCCAACCTTATAATTTTTTTTGCGGGAAATAGCCAACCTTATAGCCCACACCACTGTATGAGTGCATATAATAGATGATGGCTATAGATGACATGGCAGTTCCTTATAGCCATCGACTGGCTATATTATTAACCATGCTCTAATGCGTTTTTCAAAACTGCATTTGACTATTGACAAGATTAATAGTACATGAGATGTATAATGTGAAAATTATATCATTGGAAGCTCCTTTCACATACGTATCCCTGCCTTACCCTCCCTTTCGGTCACTTACTGGCGGGCCCCATGCTTGCCAGGCCCCGCATGTCAGTTACTCAATGGGTTCGGCCACGTCAGGGGATCCTCATCCGTAGTATACTCCCTCTGTTTTTATTTACTCCGCATAATATGACGCGGGTGGGGGAGCGGGAGTGACGTCGGTTTGCTCTCAACTGCAGTCCCACAAGTGAGCGAAAATGCAAGACGAAGCGCGTTCCATTCGGTGAGCGACGTGGAGGGTCCAGCGTGCCGGGCTGCAATGCGAAGGCGACAAGAGCGATGTACAGTCAAAACCGATTGACCGGTCGTCACCAGAACCACTATTCACACCAGAACCTTCACTGCTCGGCCTACGCCAGCCACTGCCCTAAAACCACACCTAATCTCCAGCCCCTTCCCCCACCTTTTGATCCCCTAGCCCGCATCAAGCGTCCCCTAGTTCGCCGGAAAGCCATGGTGCGCCGCAAGATCACGTACTACAAGATGCTGACGCCGGAGCGCCGCGCAGAAATCGCGGCGGCGGTCGGTGCCAGAGACCTCCGTTCCCAAGCTCGCTTTGCGGCAGGCCAATGCCCGAGTTCTCTGGAGCCAAGCTACGAGGAGGAGGAAGTCGATCCAATGTTCATGGCGGAGGTCGCGGTGCAGAAGGCCCCCGATGGGTATGAGACGATGGACGTCGACTTCGTGCCGGCGTCTGAGTCCCCCATGGTGCAGGCGGACCAGCGGTTCAACCTGGCGATACTAAAGAAGGACTGGGAGGCAGAGGCTCGACTCGACGCGGAGCGCGCGCATGCCGCTGCCATCGAGGCTCTCCTGCAGGCGGAACCGGATGTCGTGGATGTGAACCGGGCGGCGGAGGCTCAACTTGAGGCGGAGCGCGCGGATGCCGCTGCCATCGAGGCCCTCCTGCAGGCGGAACCGGACGTCCTGGACTTGAACCGGGCAGCAGAGGCCCAACTCGACGCGGAGCGCGTGGATGCCGCTCTCATCGAGGCCCTTCTGCAGGCGGGACCGGACGTCCTGGACTTGAACCAGGCGGGGGAGGCTCGACTCGACGTGGAGCGCGCGGATGCCGCTGCCATCGAGGCCCTCCTGCAGGCGGAACCGGGCGTCCTCGACTTGAACCGGGCGGTGCTCTCGTCCGTGCAGAGCGCCCGCACGCTCCACGTGAACGAGTAGCTGGAGGCCGAGGACAACCACGGTGCGGAGACACACGTCGGCAGCTACGGCTGGTTCGCGCCGGCAGCCAAAGACGACGAGGCTGTCTTGTTCCGCGAGCAGTGATAGTTTTTCTTTATGTTGTTGTTTTTATGGATCTTTTGCTGTGTAAAAACATATATTGTTATGCAAGTCACCTGACTTGGGTCAGTCTACCATTTCAGGTGGTTGGATGAATATCCTACGTCTCCTAACCCTTCTTCCTCACCTCTTCTTCTTCCCCAACAGACCACCGCACGGGCCATACGGATACTCCCCAACATGCGGTTGGATAAACATACTCTATGAACGAAAATTATGTGTCAGCGGTAGGATGGCTGAGTTTGGTTTGTTCACATGCGACATCACGTGTCAGTGAGGGTGCGTTCCCTTGGTTGGGTTTGCGGCGTGCAGGAGCGACTGTGCATGTGAGGGTGCGGTGCGACTGCGGCGTGCAGGAGCGACCGTGTGAGGGTGCGGTGCGACCGCGACAGCCGTGCGCAAGTGTACCTCCTTTTCATTTTGAAAACTTTAGGCAAGCTTGGCAAAAATGTGTGGCGAAGTATGGCAATGCAAGGCCTAGACCCAAACAGGATAAGTACGTAGTACTAGTACTACGTACTAGGAGTACTAGTGTTAAAAAAGAAAGGCGGGGTTTTCCTTCGCGGGATTAATCGATACAAATCCTCGTTTCACGTGTCAATTAATGCGTATTTTTTTCTCCAAAGCCCAAAGAGCTAACCATCTCACTCCTCATCGCTTGATTAATGTAGCGCCATGCAAACCAACCGTCTCACTTCCGCATGCATGCAGCGGATATTAATGTCCTTGGTTGCTAGTACGAGGCAAACCCCATCAATTTTGCCTCGATTAGTGTTAGTGGCCTTTTGAAAATTGTAATTTTGATATACTGGCCTTGTGTACAAAAAAATTGGAGGTAGTAACTATATTTGACTTCCTTCCCCATTACGGTGACGTCGACGATATCTCGAACATTGTGGTTTGGCAAAGTGCGTTCGACGGAGAACACCATTGAGGGAGACCACGGTAAGTCGTTCGCAAGTGCCGCCTGCAAGCCAAGACAACCGCCTTATTTGCATCCAGGAAGTCCGTTGAACCAAAGGACATGTAAATGTACTAGTACTACTCGTACACAATAGCGTCGTCCGTCCAGCTTAGTGCGGTGAGATGGTTTCTCGAAGAAGACGATGGAGAAGCGGAGTCAGCGAAGAGTGAAATGATGGTTGCTTCGTCCATGCTTTGTGATTTAATGCCTCACTGCTTTGTGATTTGTGATAGAAGGCAGGGGAGTAGACTCTGTCCTCTATACTGTACATGCGTCCAAGCACGGGAGAAAGAGGAGAGACGTTGCATTTTTCTATTCCTTCAATCAATCAATCAGGGAGCTTCGGTTCCATCCTTTTGGCTTTGGCAACACCGTCCACAATGGTTCCCATGATGCCAAAAGCTATTTTCACATTTGGCTACACATTGTGGATGCCCTTAACCGTACCACTTGGTTTTGCTCCTGTGTGCTATCTATACAAATCTCAATTATATTGATCTAAAAAATTATAGAATCAAGATTAGTAAAAAGGAGGTGATTTTGCCGCGCGGATGGCGGGGGAGGTTTCTTATTTTTAGAGGATGTTGTCCTGGCAGTTTGCTAACATGCGGTCCCACGTGTCAGTGCTTTACCAAGCCGATCTGCTTCCCACATGAGGCAGAACAACGGCAGAAGCAACACGTGGTTAACTCGAAGAAGATGAGGGAGAAGCGGATTCAGCAACAAGTGAAATGATGGTTGCTTCGTCCCTCCAACTTCTTTTTTTAGCATTATTACTTCGTCCCTCCAACTTAACTGCGGGAAAGGTGCAGCTTTGTGATTTGACGCCTCATTGCTCATTACTACGCCGGCGCCATGACTGGGTGCTTCACCCCGGCTACTCTACACTGTATTCCGGTATGGCACGTGGACCCGGTAGCTTGATGCCCCACATGTCGGTGAAAGGGACTAGAAGATTTATGAAAGCGAGCGCTCCACTCTTACGACGGAGGAGTACACGACACGACGGCCCAGTGAACAGTCACTTGTACTGTATATAGTACTATAGTTTTGCTGTTTCGCACGATCCATCGATACAAACCCGATTAAACAGGAAAGGGCGGGATTTTTCCCGCGCGGTATATGATACTGGCCATACATTTCAAAGGCAATTTTAATGTATGCAAACTGAATAATTAAGTAACAATATGATATCTAGTAAAACTAAAAACACCTATGATTTATTATGTTAGAGCGTAGTAGTAGTGCTGTATTGCATAGTTGTTAGATGTAACATGTGAGAACGTGTAGAGATGTAGTTTTGGAGGGCCTACAGAGAGAAAAGCGTAATACGTTCACCGAACTTCAGAATAAGCTGATTACGGTCACTATATACGTTTTGCGGTGATTATACGGTCACTTGCTCACGGTTCAGCATCGGATTGCACTCTGTTAACCGGCCAAATAGTCTGCGTGGCACCATGTTGACTAGTTAAATTGACCACGTTCCTTGTGGGTCCCACCTGTCAGTTCGCATAGGGAAAAGGTTAGATAAACATAAATTTACGCAGGCGCGACAAGACTCCACCCCGTGCGCGGGAATCACCTGGTTGTGTATGTGTCTGTCAGGGCCTGATGTGTGCGCATGCACGTGTAGGTTGAGCACTTGAGCGTGAGAGAGTGTGTTGGTCGTGTGGTGTACTGTTGTGTGCATGCATGCGTGTGTGTGCGCGTGTGAGTGTTGCGTGCGTGCGTGGCTGTGTGTGTACGTGTGAGTGTTGCATGCGTGCGTGGGTGCATGTGTTCATGTGAGTGTTGCGTGCATGCAGTTCATGTGCATGCGTGCGTGTGTGTATAATCACCACACCAGTTCCTGTGTGTTAAAACAGACAGCTCAGCATACCAATACAAGGCCACCTTGTCCGTTGTGCCCGCGGTCATGACTTTGAACCACCGTCCAATATTTTTTTGTCGTTTGTTTTCATTCTTACTAGCAAGATGCCCGTGCGTTGCACGTAACATCAAGATGCATTTGTATGACTAGTTTATCTTGTGAGAGAAAAGGATGAACGAGGGAAGGCCTTATTTGCAAATGTGGAGAGGTGTGTGGGTACATCTTAGGCAAAATTGTCATAGTTTCTTTCCTATCCGTCAGATATAAATCAGACGGCCTATATTGCAGGATGGCAGGCACACCATCATCACCAACTCTGTTTTTTATAAGAGTGTATTTTATCCCTACTCTTATAAAAAGCATAGTCGGTGATGATCGTGTGCCTGCCATCCTGCAATATAGGCCGTACGATCTATATCTGACGGATAGGAAGGAAACTATGGCAATTTTGCAAAAAGATACCCACACCCCTCTCCACACTTGCAAATAAGGCCTTCCCTTGTTCATCCTTTTCTCCCACAAGATAAACTACTCATACAAATGCATCTTGATGTTCCGTGCAACGCATGGGCATCTTGCTAGTATTTTATAAGAGTGTAGATGTAGAGTAGATACAAGCCGACAGGTGGGCACGATGGTAGTGAGATAATGTGATGCAACACTAGAGGTGCCACGTGGAGCGTTTCCCCCCCCCCCCCCCCCCCCCCCCCCCCCCCCCCCCCCCCCCCCCCCCCCCCCCCCCCCCCCCCCCCCCCCCCCCCCCCCCCCCCCCCCCCCCCCCCCCCCCCCCCCCCCCCCCCCCCCCCCCCCCCCCCCCCCCCCCCCCCCCCCCCCCCCCCCCCCCCCCCCCCCCCCCCCCCCCCCCCCCCCCCCCCCCCCCCCCCCCCCCCCCCCCCCCCCCCCCCCCCCCCCCCCCCCCCCCCCCCCCCCCCCCCCCCCCCCCCCCCCCCCCCCCCCCCCCCCCCCCCCCCCCCCCCCCCCCCCCCCCCCCCCCCCCCCCCCCCCCCCCCCCCCCCCCCCCCCCCCCCCCCCCCCCCCCCCCCCCCCCCCCCCCCCCCCCCCCCCCCCCCCCCCCCCCCCCCCCCCCCCCCCCCCCCATGCAAGCGTTCATACTCCTCCATATAACTTTGTAATGTTGTATATATGTAGACATTCTAAAATATTTTTTTGGCCACACTTTATTCAAAAGGAATGTTGTATGCGAAATAAACTTGAAGAGAGGGCTTTTTAGATCAATGGGGTACGTGATGTAACATGTGTGAATGTGTAGTTGATGCATTTGGCAGGGCCTAGAGAGGTATGTGTGTGTATTACGTATTCGAGAGAGGCATGGATAGAGGGGCCGACAGGGGGGGTGTGGGAGAGATAGCACAAGAAATGAGAGTGGTCTAGAGAGAGAGACGAATATGACGTCACAGCGAGAGATTCCCTTGAGTGTGTATATGCAAGGGGGGAGTGGATAGAGGCACCAGGAGAATATATTTTTTGTGTGTGGTGTCTATGTTGGTATGTGTGGGTGTGAGAAGATAACGAGACATGGGGGTAGAGGCTGTGTCACCGCGTGAGGTCCGGTGGGTCGAGGTGAGGCCCTTCGTTCGGTTCCGTCCTGCGCCACATTGGTCGGCCCGTGATGCATTTAGGGAGACCCATGGATGACTAGTCGTACAAGACAAAGATAGCACCCCCCCCCCCCCCCCCCCCCCCCCCCCCCCCCCCCCCCCCCCCCCCCCCCCCCCCCCCCCCCCCCCCCCCCCCCCCCCCCCCCCCCCCCCCCCCCCCCCCCCCCCCCCCCCCCCCCCCCCCCCCCCCCCCCCCCCCCCCCCCCCCCCCCCCCCCCCCCCCCCCCCCCCCCCCCCCCCCCCCCCCCCCCCCCCCCCCCCCCCCCCCCCCCCCCCCCCCCCCCCCCCCCCCCCCCCCCCCCCCCCCCCCCCCCCCCCCCCCCCCCCCCCCCCCCCCCCCCCCCCCCCCCCCCCCCCCCCCCCCCCCCCCCCCCCCCCCCCCCCCCCCCCCCCCCCCCCCCCCCCCCCCCCCCCCCCCCCCCCCCCCCCCCCCCCCCCCCCCCCCCCCCCCCCCCCCCCCCCCCCCCCCCCCCCCCCCCCCCCCCCCCCCCCCCCCCCCCCCCCCCCCCCCCCCCCCCCCCCCCCCCCCCCCCCCCCCCCCCCCCCCCCCCCCCCCCCCCCCCCCCCCCCCCCCCCCCCCCCCCCCCCCCCCCCCCCCCCCCCCCCCCCCCCCCCCCCCCCCCCCCCCCCCCCCCCCCCCCCCCCCCCCCCCCCCCCCCCCCCCCCCCCCCCCCCCCCCCCCCCCCCCCCCCCCCCCCCCCCCCCCCCCCCCCCCCCCCCCCCCCCCCCCCCCCCCCCCCCCCCCCCCCCCCCCCCCCCCCCCCCCCCCCCCCCCCCCCCCCCCCCCCCCCCCCCCCCCCCCCCCCCCCCCCCCCCTAGCTACCTATGAACTAGCATACATTTGAATTCAACTTAAGGTGGTTTTAAAATATCGAATTCAACATGAAGTCCATTCAATTATTTGAACATGATATCATGGCATTTGTAAATCATGCCTAAATTATGAGGGCACCAATCTTTGCTCTGATTTTGTACATAATAGCATATGTAGTCGTGTACAAAATAGATTCTAATTTAGCTCCTCCATTCCAAAATAATCGTAGTTATAGGATTTTCAAGTGTCAAAATTTCAAAAAAAAGCGGATAATTTAATGAGGTTTTCAAACATACAAGGTCAAATTTAATGTTGTCTATTTAGGTCAATCCTCAAAGTTCAAGAGTACTCTAAACGTGAATGCTTGTGTTTCAAAATTTCGAACGAAGCGCCAAAAGAGCCTCTACTCGCCCGAAACCGCGTGAGACCAATGTTTGGTAGTACAAGGAAATTACTTTTCTAATAACTCCGGCCCGTGAAACCTACCGGCCCGACGTCCAAAGGTATAAACCGGGGTAGGTTTGTAGCTTCACCTAGTCGCCACGCAACCGCCTCCGAAAAACATTCATACACAATGGCCGCCTAAGCACACATGCGCGCGGCTGAAATTGCTCCCGCCCACTATTTGGGACACCTGGGATTACCATCCTACCCCCGACCCACAGTAGGTCCGAAATTTAAGAGGGGGGCAAAGTTTGTACTTTCCCCATATTTCAAACAAGCGCGTCCCATCTTCTGTTCACCCCCCCCCCCCCCCCCCCCCCCCCCCCCCCCCCCCCCCCCCCCCCCCCCCCCCCCCCCCCCCCCCCCCACCCGTCTGATTCCCCATTCGTACTCCTTGGGTGCAAAAACTACCTCTCCATCAGCCGCGAAACCCCGGCGTCCTCCGTCTGCCACCCCATTCCACCCATCAACCGCCGCCCTCCTCCATCACGCCGGAGCCGATACCCGACGTTGTCGTCCACCGCAACCTCAACCGCAATGTCCTCCACAGCTAGCATTTGAAGCCGAGGCCGAGCCGTCCGTACCCGAGCCAGTTCAACCACACCGTCCTGCGCCTCACCGCTGCTGCTCCAACTTCGCCACCCTCCACCGCACCGGAGCTGTTCCTACTACGCCGTCCTTCGCCGCCTTGGATCGGCTTCCCCTCCACCGACATACGGCCACAGCAACACAGTCAACAATTTGGCCATGGGTTCATCCAAGCCTGCACCCTCCAGAACATCGGTTTCCCCGGCAAAAAGAAGAAGATCGGCGCGACATGTGGAGGTGACCACACCGGCAACCGAAAATGGTACTCCTCTTCCCTTATTCTTGCAAATCTTACGTGTCTGCTTGCACGGTATTCATCCCACAGAAGACACCAGTTGACCGCTTCTTCTTGATACTAGATGTTCCTAGTAACTCGCGATGCACAAGGTTTCTCCTCATATACTATTTCACCTTAGCTAGAGGTCCGTCGCCCCCCTGAATTTCAATTCCTGGTCAGTTGATTCCCAATTAACGGAAGCATTCCCTGGCGTAACAGGCGCTAGTCCGCCTATTACGCCGGGGAAGCAGCGCCTCGGTGTTTATCTTAGGGGTGTGTGGGGCCTAGAGCTACTGGCGCCCGATCTGGCCCCCCCCCCCCCCCCCCCCCCCCCCCCCCCCCCCCCCCCCCCCCCCCCCCCCCCCCCCCCCCCCCCCCCCCCCCCCCCCCCCCCCCCCCCCCCCCCCCCCCCCCCCCCCCCCCCCCCCCCCCCCCCCCCCCCCCCCCCCCCCCCCCCCCCCCCCCCCCCCCCCCCCCCCCCCCCCCCCCCCCCCCCCCCCCCCCCCCCCCCCCCCCCCCCCCCCCCCCCCCCCCCCCCCCCCCCCCCCCCCCCCCCCCCCCCCCCCCCCCCCCCCCCCCCCCCCCCCCCCCCCCCCCCCCCCCCCCCCCCCCCCCCCCCCCCCCCCCCCCCCCCCCCCCCCCCCCCCCCCCCCCCCCCCCCCCCCCCCCCCCCCCCCCCCCCCCCCCCCCCCCGCGAGCGAGGTCATCAACTCCAGAGCTACGTTTACCGTCTCCATCTGCTGACATTACACCCTTTATAGCGCTGTAACATGTCGTGCTTACCCGCGTAGAAAGCTGGAGCAACTTCTCTCTTTTCTTTTCTGCTTCTCTCGAGGTAGACTCTGAAATACCCTTGCATAAAAACACAATAGTGAGAGTATGGGTGAAGTGTGTGCAGAACTAGTGCACTGTAAAAGTAGTAGATAGCAGGTGGCTGAAAAATAAATGACAGGAGACATATGATAGCTCTACAACATTGCATGGCAAACAAAATTAGATTCTACTCCGTATGATTTTGTAATATATGAGCACAGGAAATGCAGGTACTCCTCCAGCACACCACCACATGTGGTCATAACAAGATAACAGTCGACTGAAAATAAATAGGTCAGTCAATTTTTTTAATGAACCGTCCGATCTATAAGGAACTGGCAGATGGCCTTCGTCTACCTCCCGCCAGTCACTGTTGATGATCTTTCTCGAACCACCAGCGACCATCGGCCCAGACCCCTGCCTCCGTCGCCCTGCCCTCCCCTCGACCTCACACCACCGCCGTGCTTGGCAGCGCCCCCAGGCCATCCCTTTAATCCCGGCCGACCTCCAGATCGGGCGCCAATAGCTCTAGGCCCCACACGCCCCTAAGATAAACACCGAGGCGCTGCTTCCCCGGCGTAATAGGTGGACTAGCGCCTGTTACGCCGGGGAATGCTTCCGTTAATTGGGAATCAACTAACCAGGAATTGAAATTCAGGGGGGCGACGGACCTCTAGCTAAGGTGAAATAGTATATGAGGAGAAACCTTGTGCATCACGAGTTACTAGGAACATCTAGTATCAAGAAGAAGCGGTCAACTAGTGTCTTCTGTGGGATGAATACCGTGCAAGCAGACACGTAAGATTTGCACAAATAAGGGAAGAGGAGTACCCTTATCGGTTGCCAGTGTGGTCTCCTCCATATGTCGCGGTGATCTTCTTTTTTCTCCACGGGGAACCGATTTTTTGGAGAACCGTGGATCCTTGGACAAACCCATGGCCAAATTGTTGACTGTGTTGCCGTGGCCGTATATCGGCGGAGGGGAAGCAGATCCGAGGCGGCGAAGGACGGTGTAGCAGGAACAGCTCCGGTGCGGTGGAGGGTGGCGAAGTTGGAGCGGCAGCGGTGAGGCGCAGGACGACGTGGTTGAACTGGCTCGGGTATAGACGGCTCGGCCTCGGCTTCAACTACTAGCCATGGAGGGCGTTGTGGTTGAGGTTGCGGTGGACGACAATGTCGGGATATCGGCTCCGGCGTGATGGAGGAGGGCGGCGGTTGATGGGTGGGATGGGGTGGCGGACGGAGGACGCCGGGGTTTCGCTGCTGGTGGAGAGGTAGTTTTTGTGCCCACGGAGTACGAATGGGAATCGGACGGGTGGGCGGGGGGAGGGGGGAGAACCATGTTTCGGTCTGGGACGCGCTTGTTTTTGGCCTTTTTGAACAGAAGATGGGACGCGCTTGTTTGAAATTTGGGGAAAGTACAAACTTTGCCCCCCTCTTAAATTTCGGACCTACTGCGGGTCGGGGGTAGGATGGTAATCCCAGGTGTCCCAAATAGTGGGCGGGAGCAATTTCAGCCGCGCGCATGTGTGCTTAGGTGGCCATTGTGTATGAATGTTTTCGGAGGCGGTTGCGTGTCGTCTAGATGAAGCTACAAACCTACCCCGGTTTAGACGTTTGGATGTCGGGCCGGTAGGTTTCACGGGTCGGAGTTATTAGAAAAGTAATTTCCTTG